>JAQQSW010009395.1:0-13243 GCA_028646575.1 Pseudocheirus occidentalis
TAGTGATATTTAGTAATTGGGAATCTAGCTTAGTGACTGACTGCTAGATGAGTGACAGATTAAGTCAGTGGTTTCCCCATGAGTGGAAGATTGATGTATTGTGAATTGAATGATTGAATCTTTAAGTGAGAAGGGTTTCCCCCTTGGGGAAACCAGGTGATTCTTCTTTTGTTCCTTGTTCTAAATATTGTGAGCACTGTAGTGAAAACTGTGTGGCCATTCTAATGTTAAGCTGTTATGAACACCATACTGTGACTTTCTGTAATAAGATGTAATACTGAGGATATTATATTGTGAATATTGTACTGAACCTTCATCTGTAATGGAATAAACAGAGTGTTCACTATTACTGTGTAATCCAAATCTTTACAGCTGTTCACAGTAGCATTCTTTTGGGAATCTACCGGTGCTTGCTTTACAGAGAGTTACCTTGAGCACTAAGTTTAGTGACTTTGACAAGGTCATATTGCCAATGTGTCAGAAACAGGACTTGAGCCCAAGTCTTTCTGATTGTGAAGTCAACTCTCTGTAAACTGCATCATGTCACCTCTTTGCTTGTTGTTTGTCACTTTTCAAAATATATATTTATTTTTGCAGATTGGTCAAGCAAAGTGTCACCTTAAAGGTGTCCCTAACTCAAGTTTATCTCAAAATTACATAAGATTCAGTAAAGGCTATATAACAAGACATTCAACTTTGCTCAATGACCCTTAGATTATTATCAGAAAAACATAAAAGAGAGAAACACATGTCACAAAGAAGATCCACTGAAGAGATCAAGTGGGAGGGTGATTTCCTATATAGTCTTTAAGATATTCCCATGTATGGGGGACATTTTGCTGGTTACATAAAGTCAGGCAACATTTCAAAGTCCCTTAGATGAGATCTCAAACTATTAAGGTTGGCCTAAACATCTATACAAGGAAAAAAAATGTAGACTAAGAATTTCTATTGTAATACAACATGGAATTAGCTACAAGGTCCATACATCTGTGTATACACACACACACACACACACACGCTAGTTTTATAATTTATATAATATAAGTATATATTTATATAATTTATACTATATATGTTCATAAACTTTTGGAAGTGCATATATTTACATATATATGCATATATCAGACAATGATTTGGGAGTGTTATTGTGCAGTCATGATCGACTGCAGAACAATTTATTATCTCATTTGGGGTTTTCTCGGCAAAGACGCTAGAATGGTTTGCCATTTCCTACTCTAGCTCATTTACAGATGAGGAAACGGAGCTAAGCAGTGTTAAGTGACTTGCCTAGTGTCACACAGCTAGCAAGTGTCTGGGGTCGAATTAGAACTCAGGAAGATGAGTCTTCCTGATTTCAGGCCCAGCACTCTATCCACTGTACTACCCAGCTATCCCTGAATTGGGGATAGAATTGAATAAAAAGAGCAAGTTAGATTGCCTTTGGGAAACTGCAACGTTCTTTTAATGATACAAGGTCCTCCCTGACGCTGAAGGCCCATCTTTTTAATACCATATCCTTTCAGAGTTGCTACATAGATTCAATTACAAAACATTACCGTCTCTAAAGAAATGAAATTGAAGAATTGCTGACAGGATAATGTAGGGGTGCATGGGTATGAAAACATAGCAAACTATTATAAAGAATTACATGTAAGAACTAGGATAAAAGATAACAAAGTAATATATAAGTGAAAAAGAGCTAGTCACAAAGGAAAATGAGACATAACCAGTAAACACCCCACACATTCCATTAGCATCAATGTGATATCAAGAAATAACAAGGAAAGTTTCTAGTATTTTCGGTGTTATGCCTGTGGAGAACAGGGAAAAGAATCTGTCAAAAGGGGAAGGCAAGGATGAGTTCCAACCTGTACTCCTGGAGGGAATATCCCCATTAATGAAGTCACAAATCCATCTGAATAATTGGGCATGTATACTAAAAGTAGGTAACAGTATAAAGGTGAAGAAATACTAATGTTCTGGTGCCATTTTTGCTTGTGAGGGATAAAGGGATAGTTTAATTGTATGTAGTTAAAAAGAACAGAGAATTTGTTTCTTTTTTTTCCCCTCTTTGGCTCCAAAAAGTCTTTTGAAGGAACAAAAGAGAAAGGGAAGCACACAAATGTTGCATGGGCAATGAGAAAGATTATAATGGAAGAATGACTGAAGGAGAGAAGAATGAAGCAAACTCAATATAAATAACATGCACTTGATTTAGAAAGAGCAATGGCTTCAGTTTTAATGCCCCTTCTACCAACCAACAACACAGAACTTGATCAATTAGCAGTCATATTGATATTCTTACCATATATATGTATGTGTGTGTATATACACACATATGTATGTGTGTATATATGTACACATATTATATATATATACACACACATATATGTGTGTATTTAGACACACACCCACACACAAACCAAATCCATGGAGAAAGGGGAAAATAAGATTTAGGTAGTAACAATTAATTTTAAATTTATTTTTAAATTTTAAAAAGTTTTAAATTTTAAAATTAATTTTAAGACAACTTGCTACAATGAGAAGCAGCAAGATTTTTCTCATGTTTGTAGCACCAGAAATTATGCAAATATCTATAGTGTTCCTCATAAATTAGATTTTCACACTATGAATATAGAATGCAAAACAATATTTCTGAGTTTCCCTTTTAAAAATCAAATCATCAATCACAAATCAGTAAAGCATGGCAGAAGGGTAAAGAGAAATTTTTTTTAAATAACCTGAAGAAAGAAGATAAAAAAATACATAGATAAAAATGGGAGGGATATTTTATTCTCATATAATATTTCATGTTTACTTGAAATGAGTTATTAAATTCTTCTTTCAGAGACACTTCTTAAATGATATGTACAGAAAAGAAATATTAATGAACAGAAAGGATGTTTTTAGTATGCTTAACAACAAGCTCCATATTCTCTAATACAGAAAATAATCTGCTCACAAAGCAAGGATGAACATAATTGACAAGGACCCATTCACAAACATTCTGAATGACACTCTCAGCACCCTCCTTCCTTCTTTTTCCTTGTTGGAAATATTTGGGAGCTCACCAGATTCCATTCAGATATCTTATATCTATTTGGGCTTATCATCACTGTTTATAAATGCTTAAATCACTACACTGAATCATCTAGGTCTCAGTAGCTGGGGGTATCTGCTTTTAAAAGTTTAAGGGAAAAAAACATCTGTACTGGGTACTCCCAAATTTACCATGCACTTCAATAGATGGAACTGTCACATTTTCTATTCTGTAAAAGAGGCTTTCCTCACTTTAAGTTACAAACATTCTTTAAGACACTGATGACTCGTAAAATAGGGACATCAACAAAAAACAGCAAGTGAACTCAGAGAACAATTCCAGCAAAGAGAAGCCCTGCCCTTGACAAGCTTACAGCATCCCTCTCTTCCTCCTTTCCTTTCCTACTTCTCTATTGCAACTTCTCCTACCACTTTCTGTTGCTACCCCATTTCTCATTTTTACACTTATCCCCTAAACCTTACAGTCTATGTGAACGAGATTGGAGAGGAGGAGGGGCAGCCAGGGTGTGACATAGGCTACACAAATAATCCCTAAAACAACCCCATGAAACCTATCAATGACTCTCAACAAGGAAGGATCCCCTCATTCTACTCAACATTTTCCACACCAGTCAACACCAGCTCCACAGTGGCAAACACATGGCACTCTTTTATAGCCCTGCAGGTAATTCACAACTATACATGGCTGTGAGTCCTTTTCACCTGGGGGCACAGCTGCTACCTCTTCAGAGTCTGTCAATAAAAGTAAGTGATCCAAATGTAGGACCTGATCTTTTCTCAAGCTAACTTCATGTAATTGGAAAGAACTCCAATAATTCTCATCTTTACCAAAGAATACTGCAATTGTAAGTTATTTAATTTCACCTTAAAACTAAGCACCTAAGATTTTAAGATGTGTATTTTTTAAGTCTGAGTCCCCAAACATTTTGAGTTAGCATATCCTCTATTAAACAGCAACTAGAGTTGCAATATAAGATATTGCTTTTCTGTACACTATCTTGACTTATAGGAATTCATAAACCTTTACACTCCATGACTATTATTTCTAAACTGGCCTGCAGGACCAAAAACAAAAACAAAAACCCAGAACTAAAAAAGTATTCTTTTGTAGCTCAGCAAAAAAGGGGAAAGAAAACTCTGTGACTTGAACATCAGAATAATAACATTAATAAAGATGGATTCATGAGCATTCAGCTGTTATTTGTGACAGCTTTTTCTATCATATTTGAGTCAAGAAGGGTATGTTTTATTGCACTGATTTCAGATGCACTATGATATAAACTGGTAGATACAGTGCATAGGGTACAGTATCTGGAGTCAGAAGACTTAAGTTCAAAACCTGCCTCAAATGCTTTTTTAGCTATCTAACTGCAGGCAAGTACTTTAATCTTTTTCTGCTTTAGTTTCTTCATTTGTTAAATGTGGATAATGCACCTATGTCAGGGTTGTTATGAGGATAGAATGAGATAAAATTTGTAGAGCATTTTGAAAACTCTAAAATGATATGTAAATGATACTTATTATCATTAATTATTAAAACAAGAAAAATCCAAACCTCTGGCAGTCCAAGGAGATGACTTTGGAGCTTATTGGTGGAAATATTATTACAAATGGCACATTTTCTGATTACTATGACTTCTCCCTGGGTGTAAGATAATCTTGGCAAAACTAATTCTTGCCTTGGTCAGGGTTAGCTTTCATCTTTAGACCTTTCAGTTCTTTTTGGCCATGATTCACAATTGTAGGTCATGAACCATCTATACATAGCAGGCAGTATCAAATAACAAGGAAAGAGAGAAGACAATCTGTGATTGATCACTTCCTGCACTTGGGATCGAGTTCATCAACCTGACACCTCCTACCACACTTAGCACTTAATATTGGCCCCCTACATCAAATCACCCTCCATTTGACTCTCTAGCCTGCTGACCATTAGAACGTGCCTTTTTGATCATATGCCTCCTTGCTAGCCCAGTCTTATAGCTGACAATCCCCAGAGGGACATGTGATATGTCAGTTAAATCCCTTTTTCCTGATATGGTAAAAACACCTGGTCTTACAAGCTCTTTGAGTGACAGGCATGGCACAGTGGAGAGAATGATGGGCTTGGAGTCAAGAAAAACCTCATGTTTATATTGTGTCTCAGACAAACATCTGTGTGATCCTGGTCAAATCTCTTAATCCTCTGGCCCTCAGTTTTTCCCTCTGTAAAAAGAGGAGTTTAGTTTACAGGACTTTTCAGGTCCTTTGTGTTTCTGAATACGTAATCCCATTCTTCCTTGCCACCTCCTTCTGAGTACAACATATAACACAAGAAATCGAACTATCATTAAAAAAGGAGGCTCGAAGAAAACATGTCTTGTGAACACCTGAATCAGATCTACTGAAATTCAAATCAAGGGACTGTTAGCAACTGATCTTTGCTTTTAGTTGACTTCAAATTCCATAAAGGGACACATTCCCTCTCAGTGGAAGGATGGAATTATCTGTGGTATGGGAGAAATGGATGATAGTTGGATTTTCTGATAATTTATGGACCTGCGAAGTGCGGCTTCCAAGCAGGTACCAGAGATTAGAATCCACATTTCACAGACATAAAGGGCTAACTGCTTATAAAATATATCCCTTTACACATACAATAGATCTTTTAGGACATTACAATATCGATAAGTTTGATCACAAACCCTACAAAATTAAAAAAAAATTATCAATGGGGCAGCGAGGTGGCTCAGTGAATAGAGCACCAGCCCTGAGTCAGGAGGATCTGAGTTCAAATATGGCCTCAGACACTTGACACACTCAGTAACTGTGTGACCTTGGGCAAGTCACTTGACCCCAATTGCCTTTGTCTTCCGCTCTCCAAAAAAAAAAATCAATCCAATGCTTAAATAGCTGTGCATTAAAAGACAAACAGAGAGACAGCTTGGTGTGGTAGACAGTGCTGGACTTGAAGTGAGGAAAACCTGGGTTCAAATCCTATTTCAGATATTTGCTAGCTCTGATGTGACATTAGGTAAGTCACTTAATCTCTCTCAGCCCCAATGTCCTCATCCCTAAAACAGGGTTAATAATGGCACCTCACTCACAGGGATTTTGTGAGAATCAAATGAGACACTATATGAAAAGTGCTTGGTAAACCTGGACGTACTACATAAATGCAACATGCTATTATTGTGACTGCTGTATTTAATATTATCTAGCAAATTTAGGTGAACTAAGAGTGTGAGAGAGTTAAATAATGAGAGATTCTAGAGCTTGAAGGACCCTGTGGCATCCTTCAGCACAACATATTTACTTTTTCTTTTATCTGTCTATCTATCTATCTATCTATCTATCTATCTATCTATCTATCTATCTATCTATCTATCCATCCATCCATCCATCCATCCATCCATCCATCCATCCATCCATCCATCCATCCATCTATCTATCTATCTATTTATGTACCTACCTATCTACCTACCTACCTACTTATCTATCTATCTATCTATCTATCTATCTATCTATCTATCTATCTATCTATCTATCTATCTATCTATCTATCTATCTATCTATCTCTATCATTTATCTATCTAAATATCTATCAATCCATCCATCTATCTATCTAAATATCTATCTATCTTCATTATTTTATGGATGAGCAAGCTCAGACCCAGAGTCATTTTCCCAAAGTCACTGGGGAGTGTGTACATAAAAAGCTAATCATTGGCAGGACTTGGAGAAAGTGTCAAATAGGTGCCTTCCCCTCTCTCTTTACTGTCTGCTAACCTCACTTTTTATAAAGAGGGCATACCTTGGGCTTGAGGAAGGGTGAGAAGAGCTAAAGAGGCCACAGCAGCCCTGTGAAGGTGGTGGATCTATCTATACCAAGATCTATCTTGGTATCACTCCAGAGGGACTAGAGTGATACCAAGGGCCAGGAGGTAGTGATCAAGAGAAACCTGGCATCTTGAATTTGTGAATTGGGGAGGATTACCAGGATTAATATTCAGCCTTAAAGTGTGCAAAGCAATTTTGGATGTATCATCTTATCTGAGCATCAAAACAAGCTTGTGAAGTAAATTATGGAGGGATTATTATTCCTTTACCCAGGATCACGCAGCTAGTGACTGGGAAGAAATTTTGACTCAAAATCCAACACTCTGTCCATCATTATCCCATCTGATACCACCTCATAAAAAACATATATGTAAATGTGAATAAATATGCATAATAATTGCTTATATTGCATAGAGTACATAAATTATGATTTTTGCAATAGTCATCTGGTTCTTCCTATTCTACCCCCAAATTATTAACCTCAGATTTCCTCCCTTTTAATGAGATTAATATAAAATATACAAAAAAAAAAGGAGAACACCTCATCACTGCATTCCAATTTCTTCTTCTGTCTGGCTTTGCAGTAAATTATAAAGGAAACTAACTCATGCACATATAATAGAGAGAAAATTCTTTTAGCTTTAAGTACCTGAGAAAAGAATGGATACACAATTATACTGTGGCTAACTCATTTTTGGAGGGCAGCAAAGACTTATGTAAATTTAAGTAAT
This sequence comes from Pseudocheirus occidentalis, assembly GCA_028646575.1. Classification (NCBI taxonomy): domain Eukaryota; kingdom Metazoa; phylum Chordata; class Mammalia; order Diprotodontia; family Pseudocheiridae; genus Pseudocheirus; species Pseudocheirus occidentalis. Next base: position 7,614 of record JAQQSW010009395.1, read on the forward strand.
AAATCATTGATTTTATGGGAAATCAAAAGCTTATCAACCTATCATACAATGAAGCCATTTGGCTTTCTCTTACAAAGAAACAAAGTACAAAGGGAATTTATTCATTTGTGAAGTTTAGCATCCTATATGAATACTGAAATGATGGACACAAGCATGGCATTATGTTACATTTTCAGTGTCTCTGAGGTAGTCATGATTTTAAATATCCTGTCTGCTCCATTTACAAATGACTCAAAAACTAATGATGCCCTTTGTTGCCCAATATATCCTATTATTTAGTTTGTAAAAATGGTCCCTGGAATTATACAGCACACTTAAAGAATGATTCTCCAAAAGTTCCTGGATGCTACAACTCAAAGCAAACTCAGCTATACAAAGTGGGCAGATATAAAGAGCTCAAGTCAATGAATGAAATCTTGCCCCAAGAGGCTATTGCAAGGGATAGAATGCATCCTTTTTGCCATTTATACCTTGTATTGCAGTTCTCAGATGGCATACCATGGGACTATATTGCTATGGTGGTCCTCTCTTGGTGCCCACCTTCCCTTGAACTCTCACAGGGGTGAGGGCTAGACTCTACAGAGGATGGGCTGTCTCTTCTGGTGATGCAAAGTGGAACTGTTCTCAATACCCAATGCTAAAGGCCCTTATGCCAAAATAATTTTGATCTGGGTGCATAGGGCTAGTTCTATCAATGCTAAGGTTCACCAAAGGTTATGTTACTTGAAAAATTATAATTATTATCTGTATACCCAAGGGCCAAGGAAAATAATCCATTACATTTTAACAAGCTTCTGTGTATTTGCTACAAGTAAAAGAGGAAAAACATGGCAGAAATGGTTATAATTTGAAATGGAGCTTTTTTGGATTCTTTGACCACCTCTGATTCAGGGAATAAAAATGCCAATTAAGACAAAAAGATAGAAACATGGATATGTTAATGCTGAGTAATTAGGAATAGCTCAGCTGACAAATAACCTCTTGGGGTCACCAGAATGCAGGTGCTTGTCCTTCTTCCATCAGATGTGTTAGAAGTTGCCAGAAAGGACTAGAGCCAGATGAGCACCAGCTGCTTTTGTTAGGAATTTCCCCAGTCAAGTGCTGGGATGTTGGCTGCAGAGAGAAGTTAGGGGATGGTACGCTAAGCAAGGAGTAGGAGAACAATATTTACTTAGCCACATTTCCCTAAGTTTACCAAGCCTATGTAATTAATTGTAGTCTGTGGCTACTATCCTTTTCTTCTGCTCACGCTCAGTCTATAACTGCACCCGTTTAGAAACCTGTCTTTTGCAATTTGGTCATGACTAGATTTTTCCAACTAGTTGTATTCAGCTGTTGATACAGCATGTAGCCCAGTACTGAAAAGTAAAATAGTTATGGCTTCCACATCATGGGGAAGAGTGGTGTGGTACTCCTATGATCTGGAAAATCCACATAAATATTTTTTGGCCCTCCCTTCATACCAGAGAAGAAGTCTGACTTATTATGATGTTTAAGATAAACTATGTTGATGTTACACAATGCTACTGTATCAGCAAGCCCCCTAGCATACCAAGGACGGCTGCTAGCACAGGTTCTTAGATCTGCTTTTCTAAAGGAGCAACTCAAAATGGGTTAACAATCTTTTTATAATCAATCAAATGTATATCATTTACTTAGTTCAGGGGGGGAAAAGTCAGCACCCTGAACTTCAGAGAATACAAACAGAAGCACAAGCAAAAGTTACAAGCAGACAAAGAAACAGATCAGCACATGGGCTTCCAACCGTCTGACCATTACAACCATACCTAGTTAGTTACCAGAGAGGGAGGCATCAACATCTGGGTTTTCAAAGCCAGGGGGTCAATGGCCTTCCAGAGTCTTATCTGGCCAAATCATACAACTCTTTCCAAAGTGAGCCCCAAAGCAAAAAAACTCATATCAGGGTGTATATCACCTTCTCCTTGATCAGAGAATGTCACAGCCCTCTTGACTCACTGCCCAATCACAAAATTATAAGATGCAGGCATTCCTGAAGCACAAGCCTCCCGCCACAGGTTCCATGTGACCACATTCAGCCTATTAGGGGGCAGAGTATTTTTTTAAATCTGGGAAGGTTCTCAGAATCACTTACTCCTATCAAAGAGCCTAGGGGCAGGGAAGATCTTCATACTCCCATAACAACTACACATATATTTTATGTAATTCTGAGTTTCTAAACTTTTCCTGTGTTGTCTTTTGGTCTTCATGTATCATCTGTGTCTTCCTGAAAACTCCTCCCAAATTTCCACTTAATTTCTTATACAGATCAGTGATATATTGAAACTGTAATGGGGAAAGTCATGATGTAGAAAGGATAACTGTACTATTTTCCTTTATTACTGTTATTGCTGTTGGATTTTTTTTTTTGCATATAGAAGTCAATTGGACTTGTAGTCATTAAGTTTTAAGATAATAAAAAGAAGTACTATTATCAACAACACAAATCCAAATACCACTCTCTTCCAAATATATGAGGCCCAGAATGTCTTTAATAACATGTTAATGAACTGCATGAAATGCAGCTCCCATTCAGCAGCTTGACCATAAATGAATGAGAACACTAATGCACTTGGACAATAAGTTTGAAGTCACCATGGAAGTCTAAGAAGAGACACATTTCAGAGTTTTAATACATCTAAACTGACAAAGGAGAAGGGTGGCTAAATTAGCTCTATTGAAGAGTTCAGGATTCCTAAGAGGGCCACCTGAAAATTACATTTAATATGCTAACACTATTACCAGGATATCTCTCTTCTCCCCCATAAAGGTCTTGCTAACAGTAATTAAATTTTAAGACAGTCAGATCTGGAAAGGAATAAAAGCACAGTGAAAATACGATTATGATGACTAGAGGAGGCCATCCTTTTCAAATACTAATTAAAAAAAAAGATTGAATTTGTACTACCTAGGGACACCAAAGCTGGTCACGTCTATATTAAATTATACTTAATCACACCTATGTTCTCAAAAATCTAATGCACTTACACAAAAATGCCGAGGACTTTAAAAGTATGTTAATGGAATTCTAAATAAATGTGCTTTCCCCCTTTATCAATAGAAACATATATAGTAGAAGAAAAAGAAAACCCTGCAGACATGGTAGAGATTACACAGCAGGCCATCCAGAAGGAATAATTGCATTTGGGTCAATAAATTAATTAAGATTGCCAAGGTCTCTTTACAGTCATGGTGTTGCTTTAGATGTGTACTCCCACATTTCTATAAAGAATTTATCGGTTTTTTAAAAGAAAATCCTAAAAAATTAAATTGGACATGTCCTGGAAAAAATTCTTTCATTTTGTTATTTATAGATAGAAAACCTGTATATTAAATAACAAGGAAATTTTGTCAAGTCATTTATTTAGATAAATATTAAATGAACTCATTTGTGACAAATGTTTGGATAATATCTAAGAACTTAATGGAACTCTATCACATACCAGATGTTCTAGCATTTATTCTCACTTAGCACCTTGGTCTCTTGGTCTTAAGCTTCTACTCTTATCAACCAAGGCATTAAATATTCACAAAGTCCTCAAAGGAGTATTCTAAGAAGTTAAGCAATAAAAACCCAAGAGAACACCTATTTTTTTTGACATTCTAAAATAGTTTTAAAAAACCTATAGGCTTAACATTTCATAATGGAAGTAAAACTAGAAATTTTGAGAAGGGAGCAGGATGTGAATAAGGAAGAATAGAGAAGATGGAGAGAAAATTACCCCATAATTCATCAATAATGGAACTTGAAGAGATCTTAAATACCACTCAGTTCATCTGCCCAATTTTACAGATGAGAAAACTGAAGAACATAAACATTAAATGATTTCTCCAAGGTCACATCAAGTTATTTGGGGAGTCTGTCAGAAGATATCCTGCTTATTCATTTCAATGTGGTAGTATTGTCATTAACAACTGACACCTTTCTACAATCTACTTTTTCATGTATTATCTGGATACCAAATAGACTATACCTTATTTTAGCATGTGACAAGCAAAGGTAAGAGCTGAATAAGATGCTCTCAAGATATGACTACAGAGACAGCTGCCTGATTAATGATGAAGCAGGGTCACTCACAATTTTATTTTTATGTACCCCAAGTTAAAACAGAAGAAATGCTGAGAGAAGGGAAATGAGAAAAGCAAATAGAATCCCTTCCTCTGCTAAGATGTAAAAAGATAATTAGATCTAAGAGAACTGAGGCATATGGGAGAGTGATAAAATTAATAGCTAATATTTACATAGTATTTTATGATGCAAAAAGAGATTTGCTTTGTAATTTAATTTGGGAAAAGACTGCAAGGGTTTTTGATGACAGGTTGCTTTGATCCTAGAAGCAAAAGTTTTTATTTATTTATTTATTTATTTTTGCTTTTTTGGAGGGGGGAAGGCAGGGCAATTGGAGTTAAGTAACTTGCCCAATGTCACTAGGCTAGTAAGTATTAAGTGTCTGAGGCCACATTTGAAATCAGGTCCTCCTGATTCCAGGGTCCATGCTGTATTTACTGTGCCACCTACCTGCCCCAGCAAAATTTAAAATGTTGTATACAGTCCAGAAGCTCTAGAAAAACCTATAGTGACTAGCAGCACAAAGATTTGAGATGTGCTGAAATAATGTTTCAACTCAAGATTTGCTTATGAGAGAAGTGTGAAAATGACGAAAGGACCAGAAGCAGAGATCAGAAATGATTAAGGATGAATAAGAAAGATCATTAAAAGTTCTCAGATGTATGTTTTTTTTTATTAAAAAATCAACTCATGGGGGGGAGGAGCCAAGATGGTGGTGTAGAAGCAGCAAAGTTTCACATCTCCCACACAACCATCCTAAATACCCATAAAATACAACTCTAAACAAATTTTAGGGCTCCCGAACTCACAAAAATACAGAAAACACATCTCTTGCTGAAGGCAGCTTGGCAGGAGGGGCTCATTGTGACAGGCTGGGAGCCAAGGCCAGCCCAGCCTAAAACCGAAACCATGGCCAGGCCCCAGGGCAATCAGGAGGAGCCTGGCCTCCTAAGCCGCAGCATGAGTCTACCTGAGAGAAGATCTACAACACCTGGAGCAATCTCCACATCTATCAACCCAGGATACATAAGGATTAGAGAAAGGTCAGTGAAAGTTAAGCTTTCAAGCTAAATTTGGGGGAGGAAAAGCAGTTCAGCTGATCTGCCCCCAGGGCAAGGAAACAGTGAGAAGGACAGGATCTGCTGCAACCAGCAACTGCCTTCACTGGGCTGCTTCAGAGCTCCTGGCCTGCGGACCCCACAGCGGGGCTGAAACGATTGATCAGAGCCAAGGGCTCTTGCGTTGAGTGGCCTGGATCCAGATTGTGTCTCAAGTGGTGGTCCTGGGGTGCACTTTCAGCAAATCAATGCTGGTGGGGGCTGCAGCACCCCCTTAATAGCTCTGGCAGCTGTGAAAACCCCAGTGATTTGGGACAGAGCTTTCCCCCCTGGAAGCAGAGTTCCACAGAGCTAAAAAAGAACAACCAATTAATTGACTAGCCAACATGAGGAAAAGGAAGCAAAATAAGAACAGCAACAAAACTCTAGAATCCTTTTTTGTAGACAAAAAGGATCAAAGCATGGAATGGGAGGAAGACAACACA
>JAQQSW010009396.1:0-13242 GCA_028646575.1 Pseudocheirus occidentalis
ATTGTAATATGGCCCCCACATAAATTTCTGGTGTGCCCCCAAGAACTACATTTTCTCCACAATCTGGCATTTCTCCAATTTGCTTAATAGCAGATAATAGTAAAGGTTTTGGGGGCTGAGATTGGCTTAGACTGCTTCAGTGTGGCACAAAGGATCCTGGCATTAGTTTACTATTCTATTTAAATATTTATTAAATTAAATTACTATTTTACTATAAACCACTATTCTCCTGACCAGCAGATATCAAATCATCAAATTTCTAAACCTCGGAAAAATGATGGGAGTATTGCTCCATCTGAATGATATGACCCAGTAATTCATACATGTCAGACTAGAATGCCATCTATCCTGTAATGTCTTTTCCTATGTGGATCAAGCTACATGCTCCCAGAAGTTCAATTTGGTGACTATCTCAGCTCTTGCCAACCGGTCCATCAGATTGTGCTCAAAGAATAAGGGGATATTGGTTCTGGATAATAGAATTTGGCGTTCTATAGTCATGGCAAAGCCTCCGCTCCCTTCTCTTTTTAACAATGTCAAGGCTCTAGTTGGAAGTCAAAGGACTAGATTAACAAAATGTGTGATGCCACCAGTCAAAATCAGGTTATTTTAGGACCAGACTTCCAGCTTCAGCTCATTAAGAGACTCTTCTTCTCCCACCCCCCAAAAAATTACACTGTATTTATTTTGTATGCACTTGATTTATATGTTCTCTATGTGTGTACATATATGTAAATATATATACACATACACATGTTCTGTATATAGGAGAATGTGAGCTCACTGAGAGCATGGACTCTTTGTATTCCCAGTGTTTAGTACAGTGCTTGGCACATAGTAGTCATTTAATAAGTGCTGATTGATTGATTAACTGACCAAGTTGACAATCAAAATGAAAAACCTTAATGGGGCCACAAAATCTAGTTGAACAGTACAAAACATAGCTTGATCCTCCTTGTATTAGGGAAGGGAGCTCTGGGGCAAAATGTAGCTGAGTAATATGGCCGAGGGTGGCTTGGAGCTGAGAAGAAGAACATGTCCAACATTATAGAGTCAGCCTTTCCTGAGTCACACGCAAAGGGTAAGTTGGGCAGATAGTAAGTGTCCAGAACTTCTGTGTTTACTAAGGGGACAGATGGTCTGAAGGTGCCCCAGATTCATATGATCAATATGAACAATAATATAACATAGCACGGCCCCTTCAGATGGTGCCCTAACAGCTCAAGTGTGGTTTCAACTTCAAGGTGATATCCATTTTAGATGATCCAGGGAAAATGTTTTCCTCAGCACTGGTTAACTTGAGGAAGAAGTATCATGAGAATGTGGGTCATATTTAGGTTAATCCAATTTGCATCCACAGGCATCTACTCTTTGGGCTCATTGGCATGGACAAGAAGGAGGTACCCATCTATTGGTCTGGCATAAAAGAATCAGGAAACACTCTTGTCTTTGGGCCAACTCCAAGTCAATAAAAGTTTTGAATCTGCCATTAGTGGTGCCTGCAGTATCTGGGACTTCAGAATGTATTATCTAAGTTGAAAAGAGATGGAGGCTGATGGACATGGAAATGAGGCCAATTTATGGATATCTCCTTATCCATGACTGCTAAGGTGGCACCCTGACTGAGTGGGAATCTGTGACTGAGAGTCAAGTATGCATAGGGCACTTGACCCACCGGGAAGCACATAAAACTAACTCATATTCCTAAGCCAAGTGAGCACTGAAGGGTCTGTTCCAAGGCTGAACTGTAACTATAGATGGACTTTACATGAGGATATGGGTCATATTTAGGTTAATCCAATTTGCAACAGGTGCAACAGATCAGCAGCCATGGACACCCAACTTTATTTATACAAAACAGGAAAAAGTCCTCTAAGTCCACCAGGGCAAATGTACTCTAGGCCACATTCTGATTTCAGGTGTAGGAGGAAGAATTTTCTACCTGATTCCCAGATCTATAAGAACTGTCAGACCTGTGAGTTGGTTTGGCTTTTGTGAGCTGTCTAGTCATTTGAATGTCTCTGAGAGGCCTCTCTACATGTTGACTTGCAGGGGCAGGGGCAGGGGCAGGGGAGCTGCTGTTTGTGACGTAGGGAATGGACTAGTTGGAATCCTGCTCTGCTGCCTTGGATGCCATGAAAACAACAATATTCAAGGAGCATCCATGAATTATCCATAAATAACAGGGACTATGGGAGACCTACCATTCACCTGGTCCTCTCTCTGGGGTTTCAACCATGACCACAAAGCACTATGTGAATTAGGCTGTTGAAACTTTCAAGGTCTCAAATGCTTCTTTGAGCTAGTTTTTGATTTGGGGGGGGGGGGTCGGGGAAGGGCAGGGAGGGCTAGTAGAGGCCTGCTTAACACAGTTGCTGTCACAAGCTTAGTCATGTCTGGCTCTCCCTGCCAAGATGAAGGGTTTGCTGCCTTACTTTCCTACTTACATTGCACAGTGTGTGCAGTCATGTTGCACTCCAAAGTGGGGAGAGGAGGGAATAAGCATTAAGTGCCTATTATGTGCCAAACACTGTGCTAAGCTCTGTCCAGACATCATCTCAATGGAGTAGCCCCCCTTCTTTTCCTCTCTGTTCTTCCTGCTGCCACAGGGAACAATGCTTTTAGCTGCTTGTTTGGGGGATGGCAGGATGAGGGAGTGCAAGAAAAGAATAGCAAGGGAAAATTCTAATACACAGTAATAAGGGGCAGGCAGGTTCAGTGGACAAAGCCACTGGACTAAAAGAGACAGAAGGGAAATTTCCTAGTTCCTGGTTACTGGGGTTGATGGTCAGAGAGACACTGATGTACAATTGCCAATGGTTCTCCTTGCCAGAGTCTGCTGTTGTTGTCAGCTCACTCTACTCCACAAGAAATGAACTAGACATGGCAAGAAATAGTCAGAAGTTCCTTCCAGTGATAGGAGACCAAACAGAAAAGCACCAGACCCCAAGTTCATAACTAATGGAACGAGGGGGAAGATCTGAGTATGAGTCCAGAGTTCTTGAGTCTTTACCTGGCCCTGCTAGAAGGCATAAGTTGAACATCATCTGGGAGCTGCACTGTATTATCAGTACTTCTTTGCCCATTCAAAGAAGGAAAAGAAAAGTGGAGGGAATAAGCATTTATATAATGCCTACTGTGAACCAGGAGCTGTGTTTAGCTTTTTCTTTTTTTTTACAATTACCTCGTTTGATCCCTATAACAACCCGTTCCCATTTTACAGTCGAAGCAAACAGAGGTTAAATGACTTGCCTAGGATTACAGAGTTAGTAAAGGTCTGATGCCAGACTTGGAATCTGGTTTCCCTGTCTCCAGATCTAGTGCTCTGCCAATGGTACCATCAGTTGCCTCTAGCATCTGTAGGGAACTAAGCAGACTGAAGTCGGCCTTTTCCAGAACTTTTGAGTTTGAGATAGGCTAAGTACTATTTAAGATCACCTGGGTTTAGGAGGAGCAGCTGGTATGTGGCAGCACAGTAGATGTTTTGTTAGTGTTCGCTGTTTTTATCATCCCTACACCAAGAGTGGTTGTAGTTGTTGTTTTGTTTGTCCTTCATTTTCATGGCCGAGGTCTTGACTTGTTCTCAAATTGAATCTAAAAGGGCAGAATTGAGGAAAGTCTTCAGCCTTCCTCTCTCTTCCAGAATCATCAAAGTCCAGTGGCAGGACAAAAGTCAATGACTGGCAATGGCCCCAAATGCAGTGGACCTTGGCATCTTTGATTTCTGATCAAACTCTAAGCATTCCACCTGGGCCAAAGAGTAAAACATTATACACAGGCAAGCATATTCTACCTATGTTCATGTCTCTATGGGGAGCCACTCCATCAAGCCATAGCCATGGAACTAGGTCTCAGTGAAACAGGAAATTCAGAGAAGAGACAAAGTTTTGTCAATAAAGTAGAAACTCAGACCTGATTCTAATTGGATAAATCCATACCAACCACACCCCCTAGATTAATACATTAGTGTTGCTACTCAGAGAGAAAAGTGAGCCAGGAGCAAAAGCACTTGGGCACCTTCTCTGAGAGGATCATAGGATTTGGCGCTCTTCCCTCAACACCCAACTCAGAACCTCTAGCCAAGTGGGTGGGATTGATTCAGAACCTGATCCAGCCTGTAAAACAAGATCAGATTAGTAGAAAGAAGTGCCACCTTAGTGGTTAAACCTGTAATGAAAAACATGCCCAGATGGGAAAAAGGGTAATTCTGGCTTGTGGAAAGGGTGACAGGGATGATCAAGAGGCATATGCCTGGTAGTTGGAGAGGTTCTAGACAGTGGCTGAGGATGAGGAGTAGAATCTGAGGTCTTTAGGCCTCTGGGGCAGGACGTGCATCTAGCTCTTAAAAAGGAGGACCCAGATGAAGTGACTATGAAGAGTGGGAGAGAGGCCCTGGGGACTGAGGACAGAGACTCTGCCCTCTCCTGAGAGATGAACAGAGGTTGATGCAAGAAAGGAGCGACCTCTGGGCTCCTGGCAGCCCCTGGTTCCCTGGCATCACTGACCTTCCAGGATGTGGCTGTGACCTTCAACAAGTAAGAATGGAGACACCTGGGCCCAGCTCAGAAGAGTCTGTACTAGGAGGTGATGCTGGAGAACTATTGGTATCTGGTCTTCCTGAGGCTTCTGGTTTCCAAGCCAGAGCTGATCTCCCAGTTGGAGTATAGGGAAGGCCCATGGATGCTGTTGGAAGAAGAGCAGAGAAGCCTCTGTGTAGGTGATTTAAAAATAAACATAGGTTCTCTGTTCTTAAAACAGAAAAAAAACAAAAACAAAAAAACAAAACCCTGAAAACCTTTGTTCCCAATCACTCCCTGGATTTGAAAGAAGAAATCTTTCTTCAGTTTAACATTCCCCAGATTATACAATGTTCCCTTTTTCAGGGTCCTCCTTCCCCCATCTGCTGATGTCTCCCATGCTCCTTTAAACTTGCTCAGAGCAAAATAGTAATACAAAGACCAAGAAAACAATTTTAAAGCAGGGCAGTTCAGGGAAGAAAGCATCCTAGTGAAGACTCTCAAGAGATAATCCCAAAGATTTTAAGTTTGGAGAAGTTGGCAATTATTGCCAGAGATTTTACAGGCATAAGGACAACCAAAAAAGAGACTTAAGGCAAGGAAAGAAAATTTCCAATAAGTCAAGAGAGTGTGTATGTATATTTAGGAAAAATTTCCATCAAAGATGTCTTTGAAAGACAAAGAGAATTTCCATGAATATGATAAACATGGAAATAGCTTTAAATTGTCTTCAGACCTGAATAGCTATAATGGAATCTCCTCAGGAAGGAAACTTCAAATGATTAATGTTTGTAACAATCCTTCAGTTACCACTCAGATCTTATTCAATATGATAGTGTGATCACTAGAGAAAAACCCAAAGAATTTGATGAAGTTGGCAAAACCTTCCAGCAAAGCCAACACCTTACTCAACATCATAAAATTTGAACTGGAAATAAATTATATACCATGTACAGAATGTGGGAAAACCTTCTGTTAGATTCCCTACTTTATGCTACATCAGGGAATTCATACTGGAGAAAAGTTCTATAAATGTAACATATGTGGAAAAGCATTCACTCAGAGTGGACATTTTACTAAACATCAAAAAATTCATAATGGAGAGAAACCCTACAAATGTAGTGACTATAAAAAAAACCTTTAATGATAAATGTTCCCTTATTCTCTATCACAGATTTCATACTGAAAAGAAACCACATAAATGTTATGAACGTGGGAAAGGCTTCACTCAGCAGCTCAGTCCTTATTATACACCAGAGCACTCACACAGGAACCAAATCCCATAAATGTCATGATTGTAGGAAAGCCTCCTTTCAGTACATAGGGCTTGTGGTACATCAGAGAACTAATATGGAGGAGAAATATTATAAATGCAATGTATGTAAAAAAGCTTTCAGTCAAAGGGGATACCTTACTCAACATCTAAAAATTTATAATAAACAAAATCCCTACAAATATAGTGAGTGTAGAAGAGCTTTCACCCAAAGGAAACACTTTGCTGAACATTGGAGACCCCACAGTGGAGAAACCACATGCATATAATGAATGTGGTAAAACCTTTAGCAACCACTCACACCTCACTCTCCCATTATAGAATTCATACTAGATAGAAGTTCTATAAATGTAGTGAAAGGGGAAAAGCTTTTAGTCAAAGGGGTCACCTCACTGAAGACCAAAGAATTCATATTGGGGAGAAAGCTTGCAAACATAATGAATGCAGTAAAGCTTAGCAGTCATTCACAGCTTACGTCATAGAATTCATACTCCAGAAAAATCCCATAAACATTGGGAATATAAAAAAAGCCAACCCCATGATGTGAACTTTCTTCAGTGCCAGAGAATTAAAACTGGATGAAAATGTTATAAATGCACTGAAAGCAGCAAAGCCTTCTGAAGCACCTCATCAGAAGATCCATAGGGGAGAAAAACCCTATGAATGTAGTGAATGTGGAAAAGCACTTAGCTGGAGAAATATCTTACTAAACACCAGAGACTTCATAATGGAGTGAAAACTTATAAATGTAGCACATCTGGTGAGAGTAGTACTCAGTGTACAACACTAGACATTTTATTCTAGGGAGACACCTTCCATGTCTAATAATTATTCAGAAGCCTTCAGTAAATAACTCATCTAATATTCTAAACCCCAAAAGTCATAGTAGAAAGAAATTCTATTAATGTTATGAGTGTGGGAAGCCTTTTAGCAGTTGTGTAGGTCTTATTGTACATCTAAGAATTCATACAGGAGAGAAACCCTACAAATGTAACACATGTGGAAAAAACCTTCAGCCATAGAGGACATCTTACTGATCATCAAAAAATTCATAGTGGAGAGAACCCCTATAAATGTAGTGAATATGGGAAAGTCCTCAACTAGAGAATGTACCTTACTCAGTGTCAAAGAATTCACACTGGAATTAAACCTTATAAATGTAACATATGTGGTAAGGCCTTTACTCAGTCTTCAGATCTGACACAACATCAGACAATTCGTTCTAGAGAGAAACTCTGTAAAAGTAGTGAATATGAAAAAGCCTCCAGTAATAGCTCATCACTTAAGCTATATCAGTAAATATATGTGGAAGAGAAATCCTACAAATGTAATGACTGCAGAAAAACTTTCACTGATCAGTGATCTACATCAGAGAACTCTGATATCAAAAAGAAACCCTATGAATGTAATGAATGTGGAAAAGTAATCAGCAGGGAAGTTTTGCTCAGCTTCTAAATTTTCATAATGGAGGGAAATCACTTAAGTGTAATGAATGTGGGAAAGCTTTCTTTTGTACTATGTGACTCACTCAATACAAGAGAACTCATACTGGGGAGAAACCCTAGTGCATCTTCCAAAGCTTTCAGTGAAAGCTAATCTCTTATTATACATCAGAGAATTCTTTCTGGAGAAAAGTCATATAGATATAATAGATGTGGGAAAGTCTTCAGTGCACAGGGAGGCCTTAAAAGTCATCAGAGAATTTAAACTGGAGAGAAACCTTATAACTCCAGTGAATGTGGGAAATCTTTCAGCTCCAGCTCTTCCCTTGCACGATCTCAAAAGAACTCATATGTGGGAGCAGCCCCATAGATATCTTGAACATGGAAAAGCCTTCAATCATTGGTTGTCCTTTAGAGTACATCAGAGAATTCATACCAGAGAGAAATCCTACAAATGCAGTGAGTGCGAAAAGGTTTTCAATGAGAGGAGAGGGCTTCTTCAATATCAGAGAGAAACCCTACAAATGCAGTGAATGTGGAAAAGACTTTGAATTAGGGAAGAGGGCTTCTTCAACACAAGAGAATTCACACTGAAAAGAACTCCAGAAATTTGGTGATTATAGGATAATCTTCCCCTAAAACTATTTAGCATAAGAAAATTCACACTCAACAGAAATATTATAAATAAAATGCTTGTGGATTAGTCCTAGCATCAGAGACTTCATAAAAGAGATGAACTCCTGGTATTACTTCCAGGAAGCCTAAGACTTGCTAACTTATGTATCTGACTTATGATTTGATGATCATTAGGTGATGTCTTGGAGAGGAGATTTTTCTTTTAGTTAAAGGTCCTTACTTTAAATCATATTACCACTTATATGGAAGGGGCAGCCTGAGGAAGGAACAACAGTGGAGAAAAGTAGTGTGCTTTCCTCAAGGCCCTTCAGCGACATTGCCTGAGATAGCTGTAAAGAGGAGAGTTGTTAGAGCTGTGGCAAAAACAAGAGAGTTGATCAAAAGACAATTTGGGAGCATGGAGAACTTTGTGGGCAAGAGAAACTGGAAGGGAAGTTCAAATATTCTTTCTAGTCTCACAGTGGGAGGGAGGAGTTGACCACTGCTCCACCTTTCCTTAAGCTTCAGACTCAGGCTGCTTGATTACATAGGTCTAATATCTCTCTGACCCTGACTGAAATACCTTTGGGTGATAAGGACCGGACTAGCAGCTGTTACTTGTCCTCTGGAACTTTCTCAGACTTGGAACTGAGACACCCACTAAGACACCAGAGAATGTTTGATGGAGTACACCTGGGAGAAGGTAATTTTTCCAGCATTGGGGTGCTTTCTGGGGAGAACAGGCCTTTGGAGAAGAGGGACAGAGTAATTGGAGAGTCAACAGAAGGAGGACTGTTAGGGCATTTGGAGACAGTAAGTTATCTGCATCCACTGACGACTCAAGTATGGTGAGAATAACTCCTGTGCATCTGACTTTAATTTGTTTTATGAATGTTTTTGTTTTCCCACTTCAGTTATTTCTTGTAACAAAGGAAAGCATGAGACCAATGATAGCTCAAACAGTATGTTTTACTTATTTGTATGTATATATATATATATATATATACATATGTGTATATGTGTGTGAGTGTACTTATATTTACAAACAGTATACAAAGAGATATTGCATGCCTGCGGGTCCCTGTCTTTCTACTGGAAGCAGAGAAGAGAAGTTGGTTGTGATTTTTCAGAGTTCACCTTTCTTTTAGAGTTTTTTAAAAATTTACATTACTACTATCATCACCATATACTTCATTTTCCTGATTCTGCTTCCTTTAGCCTTAGTTTATTCAGAACAGCTATTCTTATGTGTCTGCATTCCATGTATTTTGAGTTTCTTAGGTCACAATACTATCCCCTTGCATCCATATACCACAGTGTGTTTAGCTCTTCACCAATCAAGTACTCCCTTTGTTTTCATCTTTTTGCTACTATATAAAGTATTGCTATGCATAGTTTGGTATCCATAGGGCCTTCTGCCTTGGAACTCCTTAGGCCTATGCACAACCCTGGGATTGCCAGATGAAAAAGCATGAACCATTTAGAGACTTTCCTTTGACAATTGAAGTCAGCTTCTAGAAAACTGGACCAATTTATACCACCAACAGTGTCTGAGTGTGCATGTAAATGGCTTCCCATGCCTTTTTTTCAGACCCTGTCATGTGCCTAATTCTGAATAGAATAAAAAATGGCATTCGCCACTCATCGAAGGAAGCACTGCAAACGTTATCTTATCAATTTTATAGGTGAGGAAATGGGCCCCCTCCAAGAGGTGATGGGCTCCCTCCAGGTGACATACCTAATATAGACCAGAGGCAGGGTCAGAGGCTAACCCCAGGTCTGGTGCTGCTGAACTGCCTCCGGGTGGCCTGGATGTGACTGCCTACATGGAGAGGTTGAATGGGACAGACAGGTGTCACCCCTGCACTGACCACCTGGTTGGTAGTTTGTAGTGGGTCCCAGTTGCCTGGTTCTCACCTACCTTATGCAGCTAGGCAGTGTAATAGAGAAAGCACTGGACCTGGCATCAAGAGGACCTGAATTTAAATCCACCTCAAATACTTAATGAGATCCATGACCTACGCAAGTCACTTAGCTTGTTTGTTCAACTATAAAAATAGTTCAACTATAAAATAACAGCACCTTCCTCCCAAGGTTGCCATGAGGATCAAACAAGGTAATATTTGTAAAGAACTTGTTACAACACGCTAACAAACCTGGCACATAGTATTGCATTGTATAGAATTGCACTGGAGCAAATGGAAGCTAATGACTTCATGAGAAATCAAGATACTATTAAACAGATACAAACAAATTGAAAAAATAGAAGGCAATGTGAAATACCTCCTCAAAAAAAACTACTGACCTGGAAGGAGAGACAATTTAAAAATTATTGGACTACCTGTAAGCCATGATCAAAAAAAAGAACTTAGAAAGCATCCTTCAAGAAATTCTCAAGGAAAATTGCCCTGATATTTTAGAACCAGAGGGCAAAATAGAACTTGAAAGAATTCACCAATCACCTCTTTAAAAGATCCCCAAAAGAAAACTCTAGGAATGTTATAGCCAGGTTGCAGAGTCCCTAGATCAAGGAGAAAATATTACAGGCTGCCAAGAGGAAGCAATTTGAATACTGTGGAAACACAATTAGGATAACCCAGGATCTGGCGGCTACTACACTGAGGGATCAACGGGCCTGGAATATGATATTCTGGAGATCAAGGGAGCTAGGATTAAAACCAAGAATCACCTACCCAGCAGAACTGAGTATAATGTTCCAGGGGAAAATATGGTCATTCAGTGAGGTGGAGGACTTTCAAGCATTCTTGCTGAAAAAAACAAAACTGAACAGAAAATTTAACACTCAGATACAAGAAGCATGAGAAGGTAAACATGGAAAAGAACTCATAAGGAACTTATCAAAGTTGAACTACTTACATGCCTACATGGAAAAACAGTAATTGTAACTTATGAAACTTTTCTCAATATAAGCATATGGGAAGGGAATACAAAAGTGTATATATGTATACATACACATATGTCTGTATAGGAGCGTTTATATATGCATATGAACACATCTGAGTATGTGTATATCTGAATATATATGTGTGTGTGTGTGTATTATCAATACATATGTGAGGGTGTGTATATATGTGTACAGGTATACATAGAAGGCACAGGATCAATTGAATAGGAAGGGATGATATTTAAAAGGTGAAATTGAGAGGTGGGAGAGGAATAGAATGAGAGGAGACAAGGAGAGACAGAATGGGGTTAATCATCTCATATAGAAGAGGCAAGGCCTAACTGTTACAATGGTCGGGAAGAACAGGAAGGCAAAAGGGAATAGGACAACCTTACTCTCATTGAATTTGGCTTAGGGAAAGAATGACATACACTCTGAATTGGGTATCTTGCCCTACAGGAAAGTAGGGGGTAAGCGGATGAGACGGGAGATGTGTAACACTATGCGTGAGCAGCTTCCCAAAAGAATGCTACTGTGAATAGCTTTTAAGGTTCTGATTACACAGTATAGTGAATGCTCCATTTATTCTATAACAAATCAAGGCAAACATTCACCACAAATCACAATATACTATTCACAACATTACATTATTCTCATTGAATTTGGCTTAGGGACGTAATGACATAAACTCTAAACTGGGTATCTTGCCCTGTAGGAGAGTAGGGGGAAAAGGGACGAGAGTGAGGATGATGGAGGGGAGGGCAGGTTGGGATGGGGGTAGTTAGAAGCACACACTTTTTTAAAGGGACAGGGACAAAGTAGAGAATAGAACAACCAGGGGGCGGGATAGGATGGAGGGAAATATAGTCAGTCACAATATATCCACTATGGAAAAGTTTTGTGTAATTACACATGTACAACCTGTATTGAATTGCTTATCTTCCCAGTAAGGATGGGTGACAAGGGAGGAAGGGAAACAATCTGGAATTCAAAGCTGTAAAGTACAATGTTTTATTTTGTTTTGGGGGGAGGGCAATCGGGGTTAAGTGACTTGACCAAGGTTACACGGCTAGTTTTTTTTTGGGGGGGGGGTAGAGTGTCTGAGGCTGGATTTGAACTCAGGTCCTTCTGACTCCAAGGCCGGTGCTCTATTGACTGCGCCACCTAGCCACCCCTAAAATACAATGTTTAAAAAAAACTTTTTTTTTTTACATGCAACTGAGAAATAAGATATACAGGCACTGGAGTAGGGAGATCCATCTTGCTCTACCAGAAAGTGGGAGGAGGGATGGGGGAGGAAATAGGACAGAACATATTGGGGGAGGGGATATACAGTGGGATCTCTGTTTTAGGGTGGTGGGTAGGGGAAAATGGGGAGAAATTTGTAATTCAAAATCTTGTGGAAATGAATGCTGTAAACTAAAAATAAACATAAAAGTTAATTAAAAAAAAACACAGAGTCCATCTGGTCCAACCCCCTCCATATGCAGACAAGGAAACTTAAGGCTGAAGGTTAAGTACCTCATGAAAAGTCACACATTTAAGAGCAGAGTATCTGATGCCAAACCCCGCCCTCTTTCCTCAATACCCATCTAAATACAATATGAGAAGCAGGCAGAGTAACTGAAGGGGCTAGGAAATTATCTCCTAGCATGTAAGAGAACAATTTAGGCAGCTCCTGTTGACAAGAGGAGTGGACTCATTTGTACTTTATTATAGTGGGGAAAAGGGGAATATTGACTTCTTATAGACCCACACAGAAAAGACCTGCTCCCACTGTATAAATCATAGCTGGGTCATGCCCTTGTCATTGAGCTTCCCTAGACACCTCCCTTCTTCCCTGACTCCCAAATGGAGGTATTAGCTTGTTTCCTTGGCTGTACTTTTCCTCTGTTGCCCCCAGCCCTGGACGTCTCAAAATCTACATTGTGAGAGTTAAAATGTACTGTCATAAATGGTCTGTTGTTTAAAAAAAGGAAAGGGTTGAAAAATTCAAGAGGGTGGAAGAGGACGTATGATCCAAAGGCAAGGTCCATAACAAGAGTGACTAGGGGCTGCTGTGTGTGGGAAAACAGAATGAAAAGAATCAGGCCAATGTATACCAATCAAAATACGAAGCTGAGGGATTCTGCTATATATTGAATAGTCAAAATGATATGACCATTTAATCCAAAATAATTCTATTTCTCAAAAGATTAGATTGGGTTTTTAAATTTTATTTCAAGAGCCTCCTATCCCTACTCCAGCTAGTGCTTATGTTCTTTGTGGTTTCATGTATTCTCTACCTTTTTTTTATTAACTTGTTTGTTCACTTTTAGGTTACAAGATCATGTTCCATAGTCACTTCAGTTATAGATTTTTCTCCCCTTCCTCCCCATCCCCCACCCGACCCCCCCATGGTGGCATACAATCATGTATAGGATCTGCAAATTCCTTCACATTGTACAATCATCTGGTTGTAAAGGCGTTATAGCCAATGGAGTGAACAAT
>JAQQSW010009397.1:0-13242 GCA_028646575.1 Pseudocheirus occidentalis
ATCATCACCATCATCACCACCATCACCATCATCACCATCATCACCACCATCATCACCATCATCACCACCATCATTATCATCACCATCATCATCACCATCATCATCATCATCACCACCATCACCATCATCACCATCATCACCATCATCACCACCATAATCATCATCATCACCACCATCACCATCATCACCATCATCACCACCATCACCATCATCACCATCATCATCATCATCACCATCACCATCATCACCATCATCACCACCATCATTATCATCACCATCATCACCATCACCATCATCACCATCATCACCACCATCACCATCGTCACCATCACCATCATCACCATCATCACCATCATCATCACCATCACCATCATCACCATCATCACCACCATCATCACCATCATCACCATCATCACCACCATAATCATCATCATCATCACCATCACCATCATCACCATAATCACCATCACCACCATCATCACCATCATCACCATCATCACCACCATAATCATCATCATCACCACCATCACCATCATCATCACCACCATCACCATCATCATCATCACCACCATCATACCTTTCTTTGAAACAGTATTTTTATGTTTTATAAAAATTTTCCTCATTACTTTTTTTAACTTTTGAGAACTATTTCAATAACCAGTTTTAATTGTAGGAAAGAAGGAAGAAAAGGAGGGAGCATTTACTAAGCACCTACTATGTGCCAGACACTTGTGCTAAGTGCTTTACAAATATTATCTCATTTGTGAACCTTTATAGTTTATTTTATGCATTTAAAAACAAAATTATAAGGAGTCAGTCCATGGGTTTTATCAGACTGTCCAAGGGGGTCATAAAAAATAAAAGGACTAAGAACCTCTGGTCTAAATAACAGACATTCCCCCAAGTATTTGGTTTCTCCTCTGTGGACTCTCAGAACTCTCGCTCTTTTGAGTGGATCTGAGAAGGAGGAGAAGGAGGAGGAAGAGAAAGAGGAGGAGGAGGAGGAGGAGGAGGAGGAGGAAGAGGAGAAGGAAGAAGAGGAGGAAGGGGAGGAGGAGGAAGAGGAGCAGCAGTAGCAAGAGGAGGAGGAGGAAGAGGAAGAAGAGGAGGAGGAAGAGGAGCAGCAGTAGCAGGAGGAGGAGGAGGAAGAGGAGAAGGAAGAGGAGGAAGAAGAGGAGGAGGAAGAGGAGCAGCAGTAGCAGGAGGAGGAGGTCTGCTGGGACCTGATGCCTTATGCAGTTACCTGCAAGCAGGTATATGTGGAAGACCTCATCACCAAGAGGGAATGCTGGGTCCATGTGAACTCCCTACAGGACAGCCTCCATGACAGTGGCCAACACCTCCAGCACACAGACATCAGGCCAAGCACATGCCTGTGTGTCTGAGCCAGGAAAGTCTGTGTCTTTTAAAACAGCCAGATTGGGGCACTCTGGTTTTCTTTCCCAAGACCAGAAAGGGTGAGAGTTGGAGTTTAGCCACCACACAGGTCAGTTTCGGGGGAAGGGGGGGAAAGTTACCTTTAGGTGTCTGGGGGGCAGGGTGGAGAATGTTCTGTATTTATTCTTGCCCTTCTACTTACATAAATATTGCATAATAAAAAATAATTGGACTGGTAAGTGGTGAGATGGAAGTGGGCTGCCAGAGCCCCTCCTAAAGTGGGCAAATACTACTGGTGGATGCCAGAGCAGAAGCCTTTGGCATCCCCAGACTCCCTGAGCCTGTGGGAGATGGGATGTGACTTCCTGCCCCCCCCCAGCCTATGAATCATGTGTAGCAGAGACGTCACCATCCCAAGCACCTAGGGCCACTTTCCAATATCTGGAATGGAGACTGACTGACCAAGTTTGAGCCACATTTTGATGGACTGTCTTGTGAAGGAGGGATTAGTCTTGTTCTATTTGACCCCAGAGGGCAGAGCCAGGAGCAATGGTGAAGGGGCAGGGAACTGAAAAGAGACCTATTTATGTAAAATGTTTGGGGAACATTCTTAATACCCAGAGTGATCCCAGAGTGGAACAGGTGGCCTTGAGAGGGGTGCCCCACCCCATCCCCATGGAGGACTTTAATGAAAAGCTAGATCACCACTAATCAAACATCTTATAGCGAGGATTACTGGAAGGGCATAGTTTGGACAAGTGGGGTCCCTCCTGACTCTGAAATTCTATGATTCTGCGACACACACATCAACAGTATAATCACAACAATATCTCACATGTTATAGCATATTAAGGGTGACAAAGAACAGCTTCAGAACAGTCCCAATGAGGGAGGAACTGAAAGCATTTTTATATCCATTTTACAAGTGAGCAATAGGAGGCTCTTGAAGGCTAAGTGACCAAGCCATGGTCACACAGCCGGCACTGACTGGGCTGGGATTAAGAGAAGTTCAGCAATTTCCTGAGTCTATGTTATATCCTCCTCCCAGACTGGGAAATCAACAGTGCCAGAGACCCTATTTTATCTAAACTTCAACCTCCCTCAGAATCTGTGAGTAGAAAACATTTAACAAATGATTACTGAATGGAATTAAGAATGGATGGATGGATGGATGGACGGACGGATGGATGGACGGATGGATGGATGGATGGATGGAAGGATGGATGGATGGATGGATGGATGGATGGATGGATGGATGGATGGATGGACGGATGGGAGGATGGATGGATGGATGGATGTATGGAAGGATGGATGGATGGATGGATGGATGGATGGATGGAGGAATGCAATAAATATGCTAAATAAACCACCCTCCCTCCCCCTTTGTCAAAGCTTGCACACAGCAGACACTTAATAAATGCCTGTTGATTGACTGCTCAAACCCACCCGAGTCCACAACTCTTCTGGGGGCACATCAAAGTTCCCAAGCCAAAAGCAAAGGCTCTAATTTGGGGGGAAGAATTCATTTGTAAATGAGTCTGTACCGGACAAGCTGAATCCAGACTGGTGCAGGTTCCGGACAGGCGGAGCCTGCTGTTTGGCAGGAGAAGTCTTGGCAGAGGAGGCCGGAGTCACTGTCTTGGGTGTCACGGACACTTCACACACCGGCCCATCATAGAGGCCTCGGGGAACACCCCTCAGCTCTGCCAACTGAAAACACAAGAACCAGTTAGGGGGCTGAAGAGTGAGCATCCTCAGAGAAAAGGGCCGGAGCCCCGTCATCCAGGCCATCTCCTGTGGGGTCACCTCTTGTGATGAGAATGAAAAGCCACATCTGATCAGCAGACCCAACAACAGGCCACAGATGGCCAGATAGGCTGAAGAAAGGGCAGTGAAGAAAGAAACAAGAGCAGGTCCAAGATCATCCAGCAGGTGGCAGGCTTTCACCACCATGTTCCTCACCCCAGTCTGAAAGCTCAGGCCATAGACAAAATACAATTGTTAAGTATCAAAAGGAGATTAAGCCCTTTCAGATTTCTAATTCAGAAACTCTGGAATCGTCTGGGGATCCTCTGTGCCTAGGGATGGCCGAGAAGAAAACAGGCAGAAATGTCTCTGATTCTTGACAGAGGGGGACCCGCTCGGCAAGCCACTGGCCTTCCCTTAGCTTGTAAGCCCCTTGAGGGCAGGGAAGGCATTTGGAATTTTCTTGTATCCCCAGTGCTTAGCACAGAGTAGGCACTAAATAAATATTAACTCATCTCTGAGTCTTACCCCTACTTTTATTTATTTTTAATTTGAATCTATTTCATATTAATATGAATTGATACTATAATTAAATATAATATTAATTTAATATTTATTTTTAATTTATTTTTAAATGGGGGGGGGGGGAGTCTGACCAGCTGACCTGAGGGTTTTCCCAGTTCCATATCCATGACTAAGTTCCTGAGTGGAGCAAAGGGATTCGCATTCTCCTGCCCTCTGGGAATCATCATATTCAGAAAGGACAGAGATCTGGGGAAGTCTCAGGGAGCCCTTAGCCTTTCAAATCCTTCTGGAGCCCAGGGTTAGACATCCTCCTACCTAAAGGCACCAGGAGCTGGGCCAGAAGGCTTCCCAAGTCTGCCAGACTCAGGGCCTATCAGGGGTAGGGAACGGAACCTAGAAGTACAGAAACTCCTTCTACCAAAAGCAGAGCACCTCCAGCTCCACAGCTGCTGGAGGCCACCCTCTGGTCCTTGTAACATCTTAGCACTTTGGGCACCAATTTTACAACCATGAATCTAAAGCTAGCACATACCCTAGAAAGCTTCGAGTTTCTAACCCTCTCATTTTACACATGGGGGAAACAGGCCAGGGAGTCAAAAGGACTTGCCCAGGATCAATCAGTGAGAGAGGGAGAACAGTTCCTGGAACATCCATCTCACAATGGGATGCTCCAAGGAGATCACATTCTGAGGCAGATTTGAATACAGATCTTCCTTACTTGAGACCAAGGTTCTATCCATTATGGCATGCTGTTTATCCCAGAAAACTCCAGCCCTACCACCATCATCATCATCATCATCCCCTGAAGGTGGGAAGAGTATCTGAAAAGTGATCTAGGGGCAGTTAGGCAGCACAGTGGATAGAGCACTAGCCCTGGTGCAGGAGAACCTGAGTTCAAATCCAGCCTCAGACACTTACTAGCTATGTGACCCTGGTAGAGTCACTTAACTCCAATTGCCTCCAAAAAAAGTTATCTAGTTCTTTCCCCAGCCTCTGGGACTCTAAAGAACTGAGCTGATCAAATTAAGGAATGTCTTTCTCCCCTGGCATGCACCAAAGCTGGGCCTTTCTCAGTAAAGCTTAGAATGCCCTGGCAGAAAGCAGAGGTGGGGGATCATCTTCCCAGACAGAACAAAGGAGGCGGGGAGAAGGCCCCAGCTTCCTCAAAGGATACCATATAAGGACTCTGTGGGAAGGCAGAGCTGCTCTGGGGTGACAGGTGGGGGAGGAGGTGTTGGAAAGACCAACGTCTCAGCAGAAGACTCCCTTCAGAGGGGCACTGGAAGGAGAATGACACCCCCCTCGCCCATCCCGGGTCTTCTGAATGAGGCGCTGTCCCAGGTGCTGAGCAGCTGCCTTTCCTGGGCTCTTGTTGGGTCATGGGAGCCCACAGAAGATACAGGATCAATGCCATGGAGGACACCTGGGACTAGGAAAGGAAATGGGTCAACCCCATAGGGAGACTAATAGGAGGGAGGCAGTGTGGTGTAGTAGAAAGAGCACCAGTTATGGAGTCAAGAGGATCTGGGTTCGAATTCTACCCTTCCTACCTGCTGGGTACTTGCCTGAACTTCAGTTTACTCCTCCATCAAATGAAGGAAATGGGTCAGATCATAAGCTCTTAACTGTTTTCATGTCCTAGACCCATCTGACAGTCTGGTGTGGCCTAGACAGGGACCCCTTCTCAGAAGAACATTTCAAAGCAATCAAAGGAAATGTTAAATGCCAGTGGTCATGAAAACAAAGATAAGACTGATTTTGCTTCTGAGTTCAGACTCCCTGAAACCACATTCAGAAGCCCTGGACTAGAGGGGCTCAGAGGACCCTTCCAGCCCTAGCTTTGGAGACCTCTGGGTAACTCTGGCTGCATCTCTTTGGTCTTTATTTCTTCTCTCACTATGGACTAGTGAGTCTCTTCAGGCCCTTCTAGCCCCCTGCCTATGGTCATCTGTGTGCGGCCTCTCTGGGGCTCAGCTCCCTCACCTGTAACATGAGGACACTGGACATCAGGGGTGCGGAACCTTTGGCCCTGAGGCTCCATGTGGCCCACTAGGTCCTGAGCTCACATTTTACAGAACAAATCCTTTTATTAAGGGACTTTGTTCTGTGAAGTTTGGGTTCAAAGGGCCACCCTTGAGACCTAGAGGGTCACATGTGTCCTTGAGGTCCCAGATTCCCCGTCCCCGGACAAGATGGTCTCTGAAGTCCCCGACAGATCTAAGTCTAGGATTCCAGGACTCTCTAAATGGGCAGCAGACAAAAATAACAAGCCAAAAAGAGATGTCACACAGCCCTGGAGAAGGGGGTGTCCACCACAAGGCAAACACAGTTCTTTATCCCAGACTCACCTATCTGCTTTAATCTAGTGACCACTGGGCCTGGAGCCAGGAAAAGCTGAGTTCAAATCCCACCCCAAACACTTTCTAGCTGTGTGACCCTGGGCAAGTCAACTAACTTCTGTCTGCCTCAGTTTCTTCAACTGTAAAATGTGATATTGTAAAGCACTTGGCTAACACAGGAGATTGATAAATGCTTATCTCCTTCCTGTCACTTCCCTGCAACCCTCCAAATCTGCAAACTCAGAAGACTTGCCAATTCTTAGCTGATCGGTGTCTCCCTATGTGGGATCTCAGAAGGGGGAACCAAGCAGACCCATCTAAACCTAGTCTCCCCCACAAGTGATATCTGCAAAGCAGCCCTGACTCTGACCCTGAAACTGCTCCAGGTGCCCTACCCTAATGGACCTAGGAGTCCTAGACTGTTGGGGGCTTCCTGCCCTGGACTTCCTGCGCAGCCCTTTGTATCCAAGGCTCCCTGGGGACATTCACAGGATCACAGAATCATCAGTCTGAAGCTAGAAGGACCCCAGAGGTTAGCTAGTCTAATCTTCACTATATAGATGAGGAAATAATGAAGACTAAGTGATTTGTCCAGGTTACAGAGAAGAGCATAATTCTAACCCCAGAAGGGACCTTAGAGACCATCTTGGTGAATTCCCTCATTGCACAGATAAGGAAACTGAGGCCAGAGAAGGGAAGGGATTTGGCCAGGGCCACACTGCTATTAAATGATAGAGGTAGGATTCAAACCCAAGTCCCTAACTCCAGAAAGTCTCTCCACTGTTGCATTCCTGGGTGGATCCTTCCGTGTCCCTTCCCTATCCTTTGGAGGTATCAGTCCAGGCTCCAGTGAGAGGTACGTTTGACAATCCAGGACACTTCCCTCATCCTGTTCCTCCAGATGTCACCAGGGTATCCTTTGGGCCCTCCCCTTAAATAACTACCAGGACTCATGGCTTCCTTGAAGACTGAAGGTCTCACCTCCTTTCTCTAGAAAGCTCCTCTGGTGCCAGTGGCAGCCTTTGGCCCAACTTCATTGTACTGAACAAGTCAAACAATGAGCGAGGCTGGGACCATTTTGCCCAGGTCTGCTGGGTGTAGACAAGAGTCACTCTGTACTAGATTCTTTCAAGCAGAAAATCCCCTCTTTCAGCCCCAGCTACTCACCCGGCTCCGGGCCTTGATGCGCTTGTAAACAAAATCTGGGAAAGGTTTGCGGGCGATGTAGCGGCCAGATCCTTCAGTCACGTGAAGGTTGCCATCCTCCAGGACAATCTTCCCCTGGCTGATCACCACCAGCGGTGAGCCTCGGCATTCCATGCCCTCGAAGATGTTGTATTCCAGAGACTGGGGAAGAAAGCACACATGGCTTTAGAACAGAATTGGAAGTAGCAAAGGCTTTTGTAGGGATAGGAAAACCACATAACACCACACTCTGGATTCTAGTTACACCATCATCCAAAAGCCCAATGGGCGAATGGAGAGAATACAGGAGATCTTTGCTCTAGCCCCAGCCCACATAATCCTATGGGGACAAGTCACTATAGCTCTCTGATGCCTCAGTTTCCTCAGCTGTAAATGTAAGACAATTTCTATCCTGCAGCATCACAGAGTGAAATGGGCCTTGGATCGTTTAGTCCAAATATTTCCTTTTAGACCACAGGGGAGTCAGGTCTGAGGAGGGCAAAGTGATAGATTCAGACTCAGGGTCTCAGATCTCAGTTTCAATATGTACCTAAGTTGTGCTGCCCCCTCAGCACCTAACCCAGTGTTCTGCATACAATAGGTGCTAAATGTTTGCCAGGGTTCTTTCTATCTGTCACACTCTGCTGCCTTAGAACCCATGCCCTTTGCTCCACATTTCAATGAGCAGAACACCCTCACTCATTCATTCATCACTTTTTAATCCCCTAATAATGTGAACAAGTCACTGTGTTGGGTACTGGGGATACAAAGGCAGATGTGAATAGTCCCTGTCCTCATGGTGCTTACATTCTACTGGAGGAAAAACAACATGTTCACATTAAAGTTTCTACAAATTTGAGACATTTTTGGACATCTAAGACAGGGATTTGATTTGCTTGACCATCCTTTTTACAAGGGTCCTACTTTCTTCTTCTTTTAAGTGAAGGAGAGAGGAGTGGAGGAAAAGAAAGTAAACCCTTGTTAAATGAAAAATAAAATTTAAAAAAACAAATTCATTACAAATAAATACAGGGGGAGGCGTAAGAAAGGAGCTGCCAGCACATCTGTAAAGGTGCCTTGTAGCCAAGTCTAACAAGCCTCTGAATTTTATCCCAAAAGGGACAGAGAGCCCCTCGGGAGCTTCTGGAGTAGAGGAGGGTCACAGTCAGAGCAGAGCTTCAGAATGATCACGTTAGCAGCTTCATGAAGGACAGAGCCTGGAGGTGATGATGTCAGTTAGGAGGTACTTAGAGCTAGAGTCCAGGTGAGAGGTGGCTAGGGAGCAGAGATGCTAGTAGCAGAGAGGAGAGGAGGCAGATTCCAAAGTCACTATGGAGATAGAATCCTCAACAAAGCTCAGTTACTGATGGGCCATGTGGGGTGAGGAGGAAAGGGGGAAGTCACAGAAGGACAAAGAGCACAAACCTGGGCAACCAGCAAGATGATGGTGCTGATGATAGAAAGGGAATCGTCAGGAGCAGAGGCGTCTTTGGGGAAAGATCAGGAGTTCCCAAAGCTTTAGCTCCATCCAGCCTTGCCTGGCTTTCCACGTGTTTGTTAGAAGGATGGTTAAGCCGAAAGAAAAGCAAAGCCCCAAATGAAATAATTGTGGTGGCTTAAGAGAAATGCCTTCACTCAAATGTCTGAGTTTGGTGAGAGCCAAGAGAAACAGAGCATGGCCCTGTGGCTTGACCTCTCCCTGGGCAAACAGTTTCACATCTGTCCAAGGTCTTGGGAAACACTCCTGGCTCAGCATTTGGGTGTAATGCAGGGGGACATTGAGGGGAAGGAAAAGTTTTCTGGGCCACTGAAATATCCACATGGTGAAGCCCAGCATTATCTGATCCAGAGTCACTAACCAGAGCTTTATCCTCCACCACTTACCTTTTAGCCTAGCTGCCTGACTCTCCATCTCCCACTGCCAAATGTTTGCACAGTCTATTCCTCCATCCAAGCACTCCCTTCTCACCTCTGCTACTTAGAATCCTTAACTTCCCTAAAGATTCGGCTCTGGTGGCGCAGTAGATAGAGCGCTGGGCCTGGGGCTGGGAAGTTGACCTGGGTTCAAATTCAGCCTCAGATACTCACTAGCTGTGTGACCCTGGGATAAGTCAACCTCTGTCTACTGTATGTTCCTCAAAAATGTAAAATAGGATTGTTATGGGGAACAAATGAGATAATATTTATTATGTAATAAAGAGCTTAACTCAGTGCTTCACATGCAGTAGGCGCTAAGTAAATGCTTGTTCTCTTTCTTGATCCCCCTTAATTTTAATGCCTTTGCCTATTGCTTATCTCCAAGTCATATTGTATATATCTTGCTTGTACACGGTTGTCTGTATGTTGTCTCCCCCATTGTTCCCTGAGAGCAGGAAATATCATTTACACTTCTTTAAATCCCCCATGCATTGTTCTAAGTCGGTGCTTAATAAATGTTTACTGATTGGCTAGTGTCATCCATCCCATGACTTCTTTCCTGATCCCCCTAGTACTTAATTATTCTCTCGATCTTCAAAGTATCTTGAATTTACTCAAATATTGACATCTGCAATATCCCAAGCCCTCTGCCTCATCTGGTAGAATGTGATCTCCTGGAGGGCAAGGGCTGTCTAATTTTCATCTTTGTATCCCTACCCTAGTACAGTGCCTAGTCCTGCTGCTAACAGGGGCTCAATGAATGTTTGTTGAACTGAACTGAATGGCCCTGCTCCCAGGGTCACACCAACAATGCAGATGCTCAGACAGGCAGCTCCAATTTTGCAAACCATCTGGGGTTTCAGTGGAACCTGGAAAACTAAACATTCCAGCAAGATCACTGCAACCATGTAAATTAGCACAAGCCCCAAAGGCCACAAGCCTGAAAAACATTACACTGTGGCCAAGGAGGAATGAGAGAAAAAAAGAAAATCTCTTCTCTCAGATGTTGCCGACCGCCCGACATCATGGGCTGTGGGCTGATAAGGGCGGGGATGCTGGCGGCTGGAGAGATAGTTCCAGTCAACAGATTGTTACAGGCAGGATTATAACAACTGGGGATCTAAGTGGGTTTTGTACCACTCTCACCAGAGAACCTTCATTTTACTAGTTACTCAAGGGACAGAGTTTGTGGGGGCACACTCAGGTCCTGAAAAACTTCAGCTTCATAGGAGGAAATTAAGGTGATATAGAAACAAGATTCTTCTTTTCTCCAAACTAAAAATCCCCACTTTTCTCATATGGCCTGGACTCAAAGCCCTTTACCAGCCTGGCTGCCCTCCTCCGGACACTCCCCAGATTATCAAAGTCCTTCCTAAAAACTGGGGCACCTGCCCAGAACTGAGCTCAGGACTCCAGCTCTTGTCTGAGCAAGGCAGAAGCCAGAGGGACAATCAGCCCTAGTTCTGGGGTACTATGAGTGCCTCAATACAGCCTTAGATCTCATTCCTTAGCTTTCTGGCTGCCTTATTTCCTGGCTGACTCATACTGAGCTGGTGGCCACCAGGCCTCTGTCCCATGCCCTCCCTCTGCCACAGCTCAGCCCTGACCCCCTACACCAATGACTCTTACCATCACGAACTAAATAAACCCTTACCCCACCACTTCACCATGAAAGGTAAATAATGAATGCTGACTAATAGTAATTTTATAATGGGTAAACTGAGACAAGAGCGTGCTCTAATTAGCCAAAAGAATTGGGAACAGGATGCAAGCTTGTCTAGTCCGGTGATTAACAGGTCATAGGATTCAAAGCTTTGAGGGATCTCAGATCACATAGCCCAACCCATTCATTTATTAGATGAGAACGAAGACAGAAGCCCAGAAAAGGGACAGGATTTGTCCAAGGTCAACCAGAGAATCACTGCTGGCTCTCACTGTCCCCTGCCATTGTGGCCCTGGGGGCCCAGAGGAAATTGGCTGTTTTCCTGCATCAGCTTCATTGGATGGTCCATGTGTGGCCCTCTGATGGCCCTCACTCCCAGCCCATCTCAATGTAGATGGTTACAACCAGAATGCTGTGGCCCCTTCCAGTGATGGCCCCCCACTAGTGTGGGGACAGGCTAAGAACTAAAAGCCGTTGGGCATACGGGGCCATAGTGAAGAAACGGCCTTTTGTCTCCTGAATATACATGTAATAACAATAGCATTTATATAATGCTTTCAGGTTTGTAAAATGCATATTATCTCAATCGATCCTCAAAGCAATCCTGCGAGGCAGGTTCTGTTATTATCCCCAATTTACAGATTAGGAGATTGAGGCTGAAAAAAGTTGCTCAGGATCGCACCTCTATGAAGTGTTTGAGGGAGGATATGAATTCACATCTTCCTGACTCCAAGCCCAGTGGCAGATGTACCGCACCGACCACTGTGCCCACCTGGAAGGTGGCAATCCCCAGGCCCCAAGTTCCTCGTTGTCCTTGTAAAATCATACCTGCTCTCCCTCTCACTCCTGGTGCTCAGACAGCAGCCAAGCAGGCCCAATTCTAGCTGTGACTTTCACCCCAAACCCCTCTCTGACAGCTGGGCAGTGAATGCTCTTTATCAAGATGACTGCCTGCCAATGGGTAGCTCTTAGACAACCAGTTAAACTATCGCCTCCACCCCATGACTCCTTGAAAACCCCAGTGCTGAAGTGGCTGAGTTCCTAGATCTATTTGAAAACTAGTCCCCTACCCACCCAGCTTAGCCAGGGGAGCCAGATCCTAGTCACAGCCCAAGACCAGCACCCTGTGCCAGCAGTGTGAGGCCCTGGCTCACCCCCCTCATATCACACATCATCCTTGCCATTCACCCAATCCTAACCTTCCCACACCCACTCTGGACCAACCTCCCCTTATCCCTTAAACAGCAGGCATGAGGCCCTGTGGCACAATGGACAGAACACTAGACTTGGAATAAAAGAACTGGGTTCAAATTCTGCCTCAAACACTCCCTAGCTGTGTGACCCTGGGTGACTCACTTACCCTCTTTGTGCCCCCGTTTTGTCACCTGTAAAATGAAGGGTTGGGCCAAGATGGTGGCATAGAAGCAGCAGCGTCCCACAGCTCCCACGCAGCCACCCTAAACACCCATAAAAATATGACATTGGACAAATTCTAGGATTCTCAAACTAAAAAAATACAGAAAACACATCTCTCGCAGAAGGCAGTTCGGCAGCAGGGGATCATCATGGCAGGACGAAAGGCCGGCCCAGCTTGAAACTGAAACCACGGCCAGGCCCTGGGGCGGTAGGAAGGAGCCAAGCTGAGCCCCAGCCAGTCTACAAGAGAGAAGAGCTACAGCCTCCAGCAACTCCACAGCTACCAAGGTGTGAAAAATAGGGATTGGAGAAAGGCAGCTGGCAGGAGGGGCTCATCCCAGGCCGGGAGGTGAGACCAGCCCAGCCTGAAACCGCCATGTGGCCAGGCTCCAGGGTGGCCGGGAGGAGCTGAGTCTCCCAAGCCACAGCGTGACTTTACTTCAGAGAAGATATAAAGCACCAGGAGCAATCTGCATAAGCCAGGATTAAAGGTCAGTGAAAGTGAGTAAAGCTTTCAAGCTAAATTTGGGGGAGGAAAAGCAGTTTGGTCAATCTATCCCCAGGGCAAGGAAGCAGTGGAGGAAGGGCAGAAACTGCTGTAACCGGCAGATGCCCCCACTGGGCTGCTTCAGAGCCCCTGGCCTGTGGATCGCTCAGGGGAACTGAGTCGATTGATCAGGGCCAAGTGCTCTTGCCTTGAGCAGCCTAGATTCAGATCATGGTCTTGGATGGTGGTCCTGGGGAGCACTTTCAGCAAGCCAAAGCTCGGGGGAGGCTGCAACACCCCCCTAACAGCTCCGGCAGCTGGGAAAACCCCAGCGATTTGGAACAGAACTTTCCCCCCTGGAAGCAGAGTATCACAAAGCTAAAAAAAAACCAACCAATTAATTGACTGGCCAACATGAAGAAAAGGAAGCAAAATAAGAACAGCAATAAAACTCTAGAATCCTTTTTTGTGGACAAAAAGGATCAAAGCATGGAACAGGAGGAAGACAACACAGTCAGAACTCCCACACCAAATGCTTCCAAGACACTGGAAGAATGCCTAGTAGCTATAGATAATCTAAAAAAGGA
>JAQQSW010009398.1:0-13241 GCA_028646575.1 Pseudocheirus occidentalis
GGATTAATGAAAAGTTAACTGTCAACAAGAACTTAATAAGCATTCACAGAGTACCATAATACTGTACATAACTGCAATAATAATAATTGGGTGACAAAACAATTTACTAAGTTTAAGTGGGTATGTGAAAAATCTGCCTTCTTGGAATCTAAAACAAATCAAGATAGATAAATAAATCATATATCTAAATATCACAACAAACCATGTTCCCTGACAGGTATTATGGTCCATTTGAAATCAGATGACATGACTTTGGCTCACAGCTGCCCCACTTTGTAGACATGTGACTTAACCCAATCACTTAATTTCTACAGGCTTCAATTTTCTCATATGTAAGTGTGGATAGTAATATTTATGCTATTTGACTTATAGGCTTATAGTGATCAAGTCAGGTTACATATCTGAAGTACTTTGAAACCATGTAGCACTAAACAAATATGAATTAATGTTATTATTCTCTACAACGCCCCACCCACTATATTGCAATGCCTCATTATGACATAGAAGCATACCTGAATTTCTGAAAGTGAAACTGAAAGAATGCAAATTTTTGCAAAGTTTGCCACAATGGAAAGGTTTTAATAATTATCCTATCAGATTGGCTAACATGATAAAACAGGAAAATTATAAATGCTGGAGATGTGGAAAAGGGATTGTGAACTGATCCAACCATTCTGGAGAACAATCTGGAACTATGCCCCACAGGCTATCAAGATGTTCATACCCTTTGCCCCAGCAATACTACTTCTAGGGTTGTATCCCAAAGAGATCATACAAAAATATTTGTACCAGCTCTTTTTGTGGTAGCAAAGAATTGGAAATTAAGGGGATGCCCTTCAATTGGGGGGATAGCTAAACAAGTTGTGGTATATGAATGTAGTGGAATACTATTGTGCTTTAAGAAATGAGGAGCTGACAGACTTCATAATAACCTGGAGAGACATATAAACTGATGCTGAGGGGAGCAGAACCAGGCAATTAACAGACACATCGTATCTGTCATGACTAACTTATAGCAATGTAAGGCTATAAGACAACTTCAAAGGACTCATGATGGAAAAGGCTATCCACACCCAGACACAAAATTACGGAGTCTGAACTCAGATTGAAACAAACTACTTGCTCTATCTTTGGTTTTGTTTCATCTTTCTTGTTGTTCATTCTATTGGCTATAATTCTTCTTTACAACTTAACTAATGTTTAATGTGAAGGTATATGTAGAACTTATATCAGACTGTATGATGCTTTGGGGGGAGGGAGAGAAAAGTTGGAATTAAAAAACTTGTGGAAATGAATGTTGCAAACTAAAAGTAAATAAATTTAAAAGAAAAAAAAGAATTACATCATGGAAATTCTATCTTACTTAAAAAAAGAAAAAGAATTGTCCTGGCAATAGACTGTGACTACTCTCCAAGGAATAGTCCAGCTAAGTATAGAAAAGTTCAATCAGGCTGGCCATTCTTTAGTTCTGAAGTGATGGTAGTGAAATGATGGAAAAGGGGGCTGAGAGTATTAATATTCACAGAGTATTTTGGATTGTCCATAAATATTTTAATTTAACTCTTGGTACTCTGAACATGAGATTTTTATCTGATGATTAACACACTGATGTTCATTGTAAGAACTGGATTACATCAATATTAATATTCTCTCTATAAAATAAAGTAATGAGACAAAAAATATGTTAATAGCAAAATGGAGGAATGATTCAACTGTTTTCTTTGGAAAAGTGAATAAAAGGAGTTGGTTGTATGTGTATTTCAACACAAGAAGAAATGTTAGTTCATGGGACATTTGGTCATTTTGCTTTGTAATGTTCATGATGTACATGAACAAAAAATGGTTACCATGAAGATAAAATCCATTGCAGAGTTACCAAAATAATTCTAGTAGTGACTTCAGTGAAAAGGTGGGCATGGAGGGGACAGTCAAAAATATGTTGGCTGTATCAATCATGTAATACACTCCAGTCTCCAAAGAATCAAAATTAAGGGTTCTCCAAAAGGCAATGGAGAGACACATACAGTTATTAGTAGGCCACAGCATATTACAAATTGCATGCAAAAGTGTGGAAAGAATCAGAGATATATGAACAGAAAAGGAGACAGGCAAGTCATGCAGCAGGAGTGGGGGCTAAACACAGAGAAAGCCTATATACTGATACCCATTTAATGTTAAGAGACGAAAAGAAAATCCTGAACTACATTGGGCCTGTGTTGAGGATTTGTGGGAGGACATGGATAAAAATCTCACAGGATGAGAAAGTATGGATGGACTGTAATTTGCACCATTAGAGGGAACAATCGCTTAAATAAGAAAACAAATCCATTGAAATATAAAAATATTGTTAGTGTCCTTGCACTGAAATCATTCCTATTACAATGTCCACCATGGTATGGAGACAGCTTGAGGATCCTGTAGGCTATGCCAATAAAAGATGCAAGGTCTGGCAGTTTACACCAAGCTAGAAAAGTGTTATGTACAGACCCTGTGACAGACTATGATGCCTATCATCTGAGGACCAATCTGTATTTGGAAAGATTCATCACCAGGCTGGCTGTAAGGTAATGAATTTTTCAATTCAGAGATCATCTACCAGGTCATGGAGCAGCTGCAATCTAAGCTAGTAGGAGCAGCTTCACCAACAAAGTTACATATCCTTTAAGTATTGACATTCAAATAGCAGGAACAGTGAGATTTTCTCATCCTCAGGATGGGTGTACAGTTCTCCTTTACAAGTCCTATCTCTCCATTATCAGTGGTCCCAGAAGTGGCCCTAGATATTCTGAATGACTTTTTCAGTTGGTTTTGGAAGGATAAGTGTGGCCTGTGTGGTAATAGGAGTGGTGCTGAATGAACCAGGAACTCTACTGAGCAGGAACTGATAAGGGCAAGAGGTACTACTGCCTTGATGTTGGTGGAGAGAGAATATTAAATTATAAAACTAGTCATGCCCAAAATTAATATTGTGAATGTAAAATTACTTGAAAGAAGTGTTGTAGATTGCTAGGCAAGTTCTCTGAGGCCAAAGGTCAGAGAGAATTGGAGTGCCACAGATAAATTCAGATCAGGATCTCATTTCTGACAGTGCATCAGAACTGGCCAAGATAAGGGAACTTTACAGCAGTGGTATCAAACTGAAATAGAAATGGGAGCCACTAAACTGTACTTAAAGAGCCCTATAGGCACACATTGACTTAGAAAACCACATATTACCATTATCTATATTTCATTATATTTCTATTTATTTTGCCAAATATTTCCCAATTACATTTTAATCTGGTTCAGGACTCACTCAGAAATGTTGTGGGCTAGGAGCACCCAGCTGAGTGAATGTTTGATAACTACTATTGAGTATTCCCTTATAATTATGGAACAGGATTTTTTGGGAAGGCTACACCTGGTGGTGAGATACATGTCTGGGTGAGATAAACGTCTGGGTGAGAAATGCTAAGGGCTGCAGAGGACTGGTTGAGAGCTACAGGCAGAGTAAAAATGGAAGACCTGGGATAGGAAGAAGTAATGGGGAAGGACAATCACTCCTATCTACTCAGAGTCATAGGGGATGGGAAACCATGAGCTTCACTGCTCATGTCAGTGTTCACTGTCCATGTGGATGATGGCGCGACCTGTTGGGCACTGTGAAAGGAATTGTGATGGACAAAACTGTGTCAGAGCTATGGACAGGGCAGGACACTGCAGGGTTGTGAAGTACTCCTACACAAATGTAATGTGCCTAGATACACTATACTTATACCCTAGATCACTCATAAAATCAGCTACTTCTGCCTCTCTACAGATAATAATTGTACAGTGGTGGCTGAGCAGTTTGCCTTGCTCCAAACACAGAGAGTAGAAAGGACATGCCTCTTAGCTTTGATTTTTCCAACCCAACTCTAATATACTTTTCCATCCTCTGAAGACTTCCTCATCACCCTGGTTCTATTAGTTTTCCTCTGTTTCATATCTATAAACTGCTAGACTAATCCTGGCTGTCCTTTTCATAAGTGCAATGAGGCTCAAGTAAAACAGTGTCAAGCCTCGGTGGAACCCACCATGAGAAAAAGCAAAACAAAACGAAACTCCAAGGTCATACCCTACTTATGGTGAACTCAGAATGTCATCTTCACATCTAAAAGACATCATGCTATTATTTCAAAAATAACAAACTTTTCTCTAGATTATGTACTGGTTTCAGACGCACCAGGAACATCACAATCAAACTAAGTGTCAGATAAATAACTGTATTTTCATTTACCTTCTCCAGGGTTATCAAATAGGAGGTCAAGACAGTAAAGTGTTATTATTCAAGATGTCATGCAATAAGCTAGATAAGAAATAAGGAGGTCAATTTACGTTTTCCTACGGTGAACTACCATGGATGCACTGAGGGAACTAAAGAAACTGAAAACATCACTGTTTATTATAGACATAAAGCTGACTGCTTTAGGCAGAATGGAAATGGATTCTATAAACATCTTTCATAATACAAACCTCTTGACCAGACTCTTATTCTTGACAACAACAAAAAACACCAACTTTGTATTTGTTGGGTTGACAACAAAATGTTTCAGTACCAAGGGAAATCATTTTCATCAGTACAAGATTTGTAAACTTCTCTAGGGCAATCAACCTTCACATGAACTCAAAGTACTTTTTTTCCTTTAGACTTAGTTAAATTCAGCTGCCGTTGCTATGGACACGTACTGCCACTAAAAACAATTGTGCATGCTATATACTTTCTTACATATCCTCAATCTGTCATACCTTAGAGGAAACAAACATGCCAATTAAGCAATCATGTTAATTACTAGAGGCTCCTAGGAATACCTTCAATGATCACTTTAGTTCTAAGAACTTGACAAATATGTTAACTATTTGACAAAAAAAAAAAAAGAAGAGACAGATAAAGTTGATTCTGGGGATAAAAAGGAAAGGGGAAGTAGTAGGCGATTGTGTTCAAACTAGAGCTTCCAAAATCAACCTCATAATCCAGGATATTTGCTGACCAAAGGCAGAATAACAGTAAGGGAGGAAAGGCACCTAGTGCTGAGTGCACTCTCCATGGTGTCATTCTCAATGTAGGCACTAGTGATGTTTACTGAATTAAACTTTTTTAAAAAATGATTTATAAATATGAATTTTTTTAAAATTTAAATTAAAAAATTCACACAATAGCTGGGTGGGAGGAAGTCTGTCACCACTCGGGGGGTGAGGGGGAAGCCTCTGTCTTCTCATACCCCATCCCATGGCACCAGGTTGCTCATAACATAGTGGGACTGCCAGAGGTGGGAAGATACCACTGAAATGCCCTCTTCTGCTGGCCACCTAGAACTCACCTAGATGCTTAATTGGTTGCACAGATTGGATGAAATGAGAACCATTAACTTTATTCCAGATGACTCCACCATCTGTCTTACCACTGCCTCCTAAGGTCCTTCGGGTCTTACCATTAGTCCTGCCTCTATACCTTGGGATTGTCATTTGACTAATGGACACAAGCTATGGACCTTCTGGCCTTCCCATCTGACCCTCTGCAGCAATTTCAGGACATATGGGCTTTTCCCCATGCCCTTTGATTGAACTTCCTCTTATTTGTTGTTCTTCCTATACCTCCCAATTAAAATGTGAGCTCCTTGATTGCAAAGACTGTTTTCTTTCTTTCTATCTGTATTCTCAAAATTTAGCACAGTGCTTGACATATAGTAAGCACCTAACAAATGTTTTCCATTCATTCATCTGTTCATTTTTTTTTCACATCACATATTTCTTACTATATTCTTCTTTCCATCCCTTCCTTCTAAAGCAGTGGTTCTCAACCTTCTTAATGCCACAACTCTTTAATACAGTTCCTCATGTTCTGGTGACCCCCAACCCTAAAATTATTTTTGCTGCTACTTCATAACTGTAATTTTGCTACTGTTATGAATCATAATGTAAATATCTGATATGCAGGATGTACTTTCATTGTTACAAATTGAACATAACCCACAGGTTGAGAACCACTGTTCTAATGCATCCCTTATAATAAAGGAAGAAAAGAAAGGAAAGAAGGAAGGAAGGAAGGAGGGAGGGAGGGAAGGAAGAAAGGAAGAAAGAAAGGAAGAAAAAAAATTACTCAAGATTAAACATACCAAAAAAATCTGAAGTTATATGCAGTATCCCAAACCTACCACTTTTGCAAAGAAATATCTTTTTTAGATTCAAGGTGGGTCATTACAATTTGACAGAATTCAGTTTTGATTGTTTTGTTGTTCTTTTTCTTTCTTTTTTATATTGTTGTAGTTCACACACACACACATTTATTGTTGTTCCTGGTTATGCTGATCATACTTTGCACAGCTGCTATGTTTTCCCCTTCTTTTTTTTTTTTGCCTTTTTTTTTTGGAGGGCAGTTGGGGGTTAAGTGACTTGCCCAAGGTCACACGGCTAGTTTTTTTGTGTTAAATGTCTGAGGCCGAATTTGAACTCAGTTCCTCCTGACTCCGGGGCCGGTGCTCTATTCACTGCGCCACCTAGCCGCCCTCCCCTTACTTCTTTATATTAATCACATTAGTGATTCTTTACAGCACACTAGCATTCCAGTATATTCAGGCACCACAATTTGTTTAGTTACTTGTCAATTAATGGCATGTCTTGATTGCAATGATAAAAAAGTGCTACTATAAATATTTTGCTAAATATGAATTTTCTTTTGACTATATTCCTAGTAGTAGAATTTCTGGGTAAAAAGGATACAGATATTTTTTATTACTTTATTTCATTAATCCCAGAATGGACAGATAATTCAGTGTTCTATAATAATGCATTAGTGCATCTATCATTCCTACAGTATTGATTATTCCCACCTTTGGTGACCTTTGTCAATTTGCAGGGTGAAAAATTGGGGTTGTTTCAATTTTTATTTCTGTTATTAATAATTTGGGGTACTCTTTCATGTAGTTGCTAATATTCTGAAACTTTTCTTTGGAGAACTGTTCATATCTTTTGTCCACTTAGGTATACTGACTAGTGGCTTTTGGTTTTATATATTTTTATTTACTTTTCTATGTATCTGATATCAGATTTTTTTTTAGGATGTTTAATAAAGGTTTTCCCCTAGTTGACTACTTCTGTTTTTATTCTAGTTGCATTGATTTTGTTTATGAAAATATTTTCCCATTTCATGTAATTAGCAGTATCCATTTTATGTTTGGCAAATGTTACCACCCTCCGTTTAAGAATTTATTCCCTATCCAAAGCTTTGAAGGGTATCTGATGTATTTTTCTTTCAATTTTTAAAATGAGGTGATTTTTAATGTATATCTTATATAATTTTGAATTTATTGTTTACTATAAGATGTTGGTCCATGGCTAGTATCTGCCAGACTACTTTCCTGTTTTCAGTGTTATTATTAAATAGGAAATTCTTTGCTAAGTAATTTATATTTTACAATTTATTAGACATTGGCTTATTGAGCTCCATTATTTCTGATTCTTTTGTATTTGTATTCCCAACACCATAGCGCCCTGCACATAATAGGCATGTAATAAACATCTGTTGACTGAACTTTTCTATTTTTTTAATTAGCACTAAATATTTTTGAAAATCATAGTTTTATAATACTTTTCAGGCATGGTAATGCTATATCCTTTTCACTTCTACCTTTATTGTTCCTCCAGATGATTTTTGTTATTATTTTGTCTAGTTCTACAATGTATACTCTTTATTAGTTTGACTGGTATAGCTCTAAATATATAAATTGGTAGCATTGTATTTTTAAATCACATTGGCAAGGTTGAGATAGGAGAACTTTAGAGTGCTTTGTAACTGTATTTATATGAGTATTAAGTGTGCTTTGGTAAATCACATGCGAATATTTTATGTATTTAGTAGTTATTCTGAATAGTATTTTCCTTTCTATTATTGCTTTCTGGATATTTTTAATGATACAGAAATGCTGTTGTTTTTTGTGGGTTTATTCTGTAGCCTGAAAGTTTCCTGAAGATATTGTCTCAATTAGTTTCTTTGCTGATTTTATGTATTGGGAATATTCTGGTGTATTTTAGTATCTTCTAGTGTAGTGATTTCCTGTGGTATATAAGGCTAAAGTTTGATTTTAGATAGATTAATTTCTATCATTAAATAATCTTTCTGTGTATTATTTTGTACAGTCTTTATTAGCTTTTGAGTATTATACTTTGATAAAGGTTTTTCTGTATCAGCAAAAATAATTGTGACTTTTTGATGTTTTAGATTTTAATGAAATTAATTATATTAATTGTTTTTCTAATACTGTGTATTTTTCTTGTATTCCTTGTAGAAATTTAACTTGTTCTTGGTGAATGATTTTGTGGATCAAGTGCTATGATCTTTTTGCTGTGATCAAATTTAAAACTTTAAAATGGATATTTATTAATTATATAGGTCGGTAATCTTTTTTTTTGTTTTATCTTTTCCTGGTTTAGGCATTAGGCTATATTTATCTCATAAAAGCAATTTGGGAAAGTGTTTTTTTCCTTGCACTTTTTGAGAATAATTTTATAGTTTATTACTCTGTAGAGTTTAGAATTCTGGGACCAGGACTTTTTTGTTTGCTAGTTCTTTAAAGCTAGTTTATTCCCTTTCTGAGATTGGAAGCTATTCATTTGGTTTTTTGTCAGTTTGGTTATTTTATATATTTGTAGATGATTCTTTATTTTTTTGTTCCCAGTTTTGCTGGCATATACCTGTGGTATGAGAGGTTCCAATAATTGTATTTATTTCTTCTGGGGCTTATTATGATTACATTTTGTTCACTTTTTCTTTTGGTAATTTGATTTTCCACCTTTTTAAGAAAAATCAAATTGTCACTTGTAAAAATTAATGAACAAAATGAAGAAAATGAAAAATGAAGTAGAGGTGTCTATCTTGGACTTGATAATGACTTTGATCAGAGATACTTCATATGAAGATTTCTCCCAATTAGTAATTTCTTTTCTTAACTCTGACACATAGATTTTGTTCCTATAAAATTTTTTGTTTCAGATGAGGGATGATAGATGCTGAATATTGCCTGTACTCTCAAACTTGATCAATGTGTTAGTTTGTTTTGATGATGTTAAATCTTTGCTAAAAGGGTTGATTCATAGGGTAAGGAAGGGATGTAGCTGAAAAAAATGTAATCTAAAAACCAAAATATATTAATAGAAATAAGATAAAATTTATAACTTCCCCAAAGTTTTGTCTTTTCAAAGAACCAGTTTCTACTTTTGTCAATCAGTTCTGCAGAATTTTTGGTTTCCAATTTAGCTACTTCTTCTCAGTTGGGAACTGACTCAATCATTATGTAGAACAATTTGGAATTATGTTCAAATATTTATAGTAGCTCAGTTTTGGTGGCAAAAAAAGAAGGAAATTGAGGAAATGACCATCAATTGGGGAATGGCTGAATAATCTGTGGTATGTGACTGCTGTAGGAATACTATTATACTATAAGAAATGATAAGCTAGATGCTTTTAGAAAAATCTGGACTGGGGCAGCTAGGTGGTACAGTGAATAGAGCACCAGGCCTGGAGTCAGGAGGACCTGAGTTCAAATCCAGCCTCAGACACTTAACACTTATTAGCTGTGTGACCTTGGGCAAGTCACTTAAACCCACTTGCCCTACCTTCCTCCCTCCAAAAAGCACACACAAATAAGAAGAAAAATCTGGACTTACATGAAGTGATGCAAGGTGAGTGAATAGAATCAGAATGATGTACATGGAAACAGCAGTATTGTAAAATGATCAACTGTGAATGACTTAGTTCTTCTCAGCAATATAACGATCCAAGACAATTCTAAAGGATTTATGATGAAAAATGCTATCCATCCCCAGAGAAAGAATTGATGGAGTTTGAATATAGATCGAAGCATACTTTTTAAACTTTATTTTTTCTTTGGTTTTTATTTTGGTCTATGTTTTCTTTTACAATATGACTAATATGGAAATGTTTTGCACAACTACACATATATAACATATCAAATTGCTTGCCTTCTCAGTGAGGGGTTTTGGGAGA
This sequence comes from Pseudocheirus occidentalis, assembly GCA_028646575.1. Lineage (NCBI taxonomy): Eukaryota > Metazoa > Chordata > Mammalia > Diprotodontia > Pseudocheiridae > Pseudocheirus > Pseudocheirus occidentalis. Next base: position 10,022 of record JAQQSW010009398.1, read on the forward strand.
GAATTTGGAATTTAATTTTTAAAATGAAAGTTGAAAATTTTACATGTAATTGGGGAAAAATATAATACTAAAAAAAGCTACTTTCTGATTTTCAATATAACCTCCATTATTCTTATTTTGGAGTATCTAGTTGTTGACTTTCTAATCTTTTAATGTGCATACTTGGTTTATTAATTCTCCTTTTTTCTAATTTATTAATATATAGATATATTTTAAAATATGCATCCCAGAAATTTTAATATGTATATTGTCTAATTATTAGCATTTTCTTTCATATCTATGAACTTTTCTATAATTTGTTCTTTGACCTATTTGTTATTTAACATTAAATTATTAAGTCTGTTTAAATTAGTGTCTTTTGCTTGTGAGCTCTGAAATGATTACCATTTTCGTTGCATTATTACATGTAAAATATGTGTTAATATTTCTGCTTTTTTTGCATTCATTTGCAATTTCTATAGGCACTAATGTGTCATCTATTTTTCTGTTAGAGTACCAATGTAGTACTTAGAAATATGTATATTCTTTAGCCTCCCATTCAGAAGATGCCATAAATATTTTAGTTCTAAATTCTGCAAGTTTGCTCAATTCTATATTTCCATTTTTATCTTTCTGTTACATTTGTCTAGGTCTGAGAGGAACGTTACAATTTCTCACAATTATGGTGCAACTATTACTCTTTGTAATTTAGTTGATTTTCCTTTACGATTTCAGTACTATGGCCTTTGAGAAGAGAAGGAAGGAAGGAAGGAAGGAAAGGACAGAAGCAACGAAGGAAGGAAGGAAGGAAGGAAGGAAGGAAGGAAGGAAGGAAGGAATCCATCCAGTAAACCCCAAGATAACTGGGCAGGTTCCAGTCATCAAAATTTACCTTCCTTTGGAGAGGAAGAAAGGGAGAAGACAAGCTGAGTTATCTAACAGGCTGGGTCCCCATTCAGGCAGCTTGGACTACTCACAGGTTGTATTTGTCCTTCATTTTCAAAGAGGACCATGAGTTCAGGGAAAGACTAAACCTTAAAGCAATTTCACTCTGGAGCTCACAGATCAGACCACAATAGGTCCCTGCGCAAGCTCCATTTGATGGCTATATGTTGTGCCTTCCTAGCTCAGAGTGCATGTCAAGCAAGAGTAATTGTTTCTCCTTTGACAAGCATCCCTGAGGGTCTTCCCCTCCCTGTTTGATTTTTTTTTTTAATTAAACGAACCATCCCTTGACTCGTTTCTTTAGGCGGCCTATTCATTGAATAGGCATTGCCTCACTCAAAGTGAGAACCTGAAAAGGCCTTAGCCTAAAATGGCTAGGGTTCCCACTGCATCCTGGGCCATCTGCAGTCATCCTGATGAATATCTGGTCACTGGACCCACATGTCTCTGGATAATAAAGTGAGCTTGGTGACCTTGCACAGCCCTTCCTCACTTAAATCAAAGTCAACTGCAAGTCATGTCATCATTTCCCTGATGTCATAGTCCTCTTCAAAAATGAAGGATAAATATAACAAGGTACTATGGCATATATAAATTAAATACTGATACTGGTTCATCATCTATGATTGCTTTAAGCATACCATAATTTCTTTAGTTTTTTTCTACTGATATAGTGAATTTTTAGTTTTGCTTTACCTCATGATATAACTGCCTTTTAACATATAACTGATGCATAGTAAATTTTGTTCCAGTCTCTCATTTTGATTCTATGAATGTGCTTGCCTTTTAAATATAATTCCTGTAAGTAATAATATATATGTTTTTCTTATCCACTTTGCCTCTCTTTCATTTTGCTGGACTGTTTCACCCATTCACATTTAACTTTATAATTTTTCTCTAGTTATGTCTCTAGTATTGCTTTAAAAAATATTTTCCCTTCATTTAAGTTAGTACTTCATCTCCCTGATTAGCCCTGCTTAAACTACTTTGATGTAATGTAATACCTACAGGCTATCTTTTCCCACTTACCCCTTCCTCCCATTTGTTAAACCCTTCCTTAGTTATGGAGTTTTACATATAAAATTATTGATTTACTTTTTTTCTTTTATGTATTATGTTATATTTTTTCCCTCTTCCCTTCCTCCTTTCTTTTTCCCCTTTTCAATTAAGTGGTTAGTCTAACATCTGCTCTTTATTTCTCCCAACTTCTTTTGTTTTAGTTTATTTCTGTGCTTCCCCCACCTCCAAGAATAATTTCATTGCTTTGTGTTCTTCATTTTCTTACTTTCCTGTCTATTCTGAACTTTTAGTCTCCCATTCATGGTCTATATCTTTATTTGTTCCTACTTCAATCTTTTTATGTTACTCAAGAGAAAAAGAAGCTGTCCCAAGTCAGAAAATACTTTTTGTACCAAAGAATGCAGTCTAATTCTACTCACTGCCTCCCCATGAGCAATCTTTCCCACTGACTGTCCTACCTCATCTGTGAACATATGTTCCTATTAGAGGCCAGTTTCTCCCTGCCCAGGAGCCTATATATCCCTTTCTCCTGAGGAGGACTGCTGTCCATGGAGGAGTCACACTCTCTCAGAGAAGAATGGTCTCCTAGTCAGCCACTGGGATTGGATTAAACCCATCATAAATACTCCTCTCCTATTTTTTTTTCCAGAGAAGTAAAAGGCTTTTATTTTCACTGCCCCCACATCAGTCAATATACTGAGAGAGCCAGCGGAAGCCCTCGCCTTAGCCCTGCCTCTTGAGCACGCTGCACATGAACACCTCCATGGGGCTGGCATTCAGCTCCCTCAGGGGCACATTTCCCTTTCCTGTGGTCTGTCCATAAAGCCCAAATATCTCACGAAGTCTTTCCTCACTGATTGCGTCTGATCTGTCAATTTTATTGCCCAAGATAAGGATTGGCACATTGGATATTGTTTCATCTGTCATTAGTGCATTGAGTTCAACTTTGGATTCCTGGAGGCGAGGATGATCTGCGCAGTCCACCAGGAAGACAATCCCATTAATTGCTGGTAAATAGTTTTTCCAAACCCGCCGGGCTTGTTCATGTCCACCAAGATCAAAAGTTGTAAAATTCATGCCAGCAATCATCAGCTCTTCAGATGTTGGATGTAGTGTTGGAACATGCTGGCCCAATCGGTCATCTTTGAGCATGTGCAAAAGGGTTGTTTTGCCGGCATTGTCCAGACCCAAGAACACAAGCTTTCCAGATTTCTTATACAGTCCTAAAAACTGCAGGACGCTGCTGAAGCCATTATAGATCCACTCAAAGATGAAC
>JAQQSW010009399.1:0-13241 GCA_028646575.1 Pseudocheirus occidentalis
AGCTGCCTTCAGCGAGAGCTGTGTTCTCTGTGTTTCTGTGAGTCTGAGAGTCCTAGACTTTCCTAGACTTTGTCTGGGCTCGTATTTTCTGGGTGTTTAGGGTGGCGGTGTGGGAGCTGCGGGACCTTGCTGCTTCTATGTTTTCATTTCTTTGTAACTGTTTAATAGTATCTTGGTTTCTCATAAAGTCATTAGCTTCTACTTGCTCCACTCTAATTCTGAAGGAATTATTCTCTTCAGAATGCTTTTGAGATTCTTTTTCCATCTGGCCAATTCAACTTTTTAAGGCATTCTCCTCATTGGCTTTCTGGGCCTCTTTTGCCATTTGAGTTAATCCATTTTTTAAACTGTTTTCTTCAGTCAGGTTGTTGGCTCTCTATTCATGGATTTCTCGCATCATTCTCATTTCTCTTCCCAATTTTTCCTCCACTTCTCTTATTTGTTTTTCAAAGTCCTTTTTCAATCGATCTATAGCTTGTAGGCAATCTTTGAGTGTCTTGGAAGAATTTGATGTGGGGGTTCTGACTGTGTTGTCTTCCTCCCATTCCATGCTTTGACTGTTTTTGTCCACCAAAAAAGGATTCTAGAGCTATATTGCTGTTCTTATTTTGCTTCCTTTTCCTCATGTTGGCCAGTCAATTAAATGTTTTTTTTTTTAGCTTTGTGGAACTCTGCTTCCAGGGGGGAAAGCTCTGTTCCAAATTGCTGGCATTTTCGAAGCTGCCGGAGCTATTAGGGGGGTGTTGGAGGCCTCCCCCGACCTTTGGCTTTCTGAGAGCACCCCTCAGTACCACCACCCAAGACCACGTTCTGGATCCAGGCCACTCAATGCAAGAGCCCTTGGCCATCATCAATTGACTCAGTCCCACTGTGGGTCAGCAGGCCAAGGGCTCTGAAGCAGCCTAGAGGGGGCAGCTGCTGGTTACAGCAGTTCCTGCCCTTCCCCTACTCCTTCCTTGCCCTGAGGGCAGGTTGGCTGAACTGCTTTTTCTTCCCTAAATTGAGCTTCAAAGTTTCACTTTCACTGACCTTCTCTAATCCTGGATTGCTAGATGTTACGATCCCTTCAGGTGTTGCAGATTTGATCCCAAGGGTAGACTCATGCTATGGCTTGGGAGGCTTGACTCCTCCCGCCCACCCTGGCGCCCGGCCATGGTTTTGGTTTCAGGCTGGGCTGGCCTGGGCTCCCGGCCTCCTGAGATGAGGCCCTCCTGCCAATCTGTCTTCAGCAAGAGATGTGTTTTCTGTATTTTTGTGAGTTTGAGAGTCCTAAACTTTGTTGAGAGTCATATTTTATGGGTATTTAGTGTGGCTATGTGGGAGCTTCAGAGCCTTGCTGCTTCTATGCCGCCATCTTGGCTCCTCACCCCCATATTCTTGTTAATAACATTTTCCTGAGTGTTTTCTTTTCTCAAGAAGCAATGAACCGCCTGACTGTAACAGCAATCAGTCTATCAGATACTTAGCACTTAGTAACTTAGGGCTAAGTATGGAAGGTGTGAGCCTGGACCACTGTTGAGAGGGCGGGAAATCCCTTGTTCATGTGGAAGAAGGTGATTGGCTGAAACAGGAGGCCAGTGTGTATATATAAGCAAGAATTCCTGAGACAGAGAGACAGAATTGGAATTTTCCTATTGGAGGAAGCAGGATTGTCTCAGCATCTAGGAGCTAGACTGCTGGACTAAAGAAGTGAGTTGGAGTTTTCTTGAGAGAGAGAGTTTCTCTCCCAGTATCTGGAAGCTGACTGAGAAAAGAGATGGAGTTTTCCTGAGACCAGAATCTGGTGAAGGCTACCCAGAAAGCCAATTTTCCTTCTAGGTCCTAGGGCCAGCTGAACTGCTGAAGGACTGAAGAAGCATGACCAAGATTAGACTTTGTTCAAGGCCTAGCTGATCATTGAGTTCCACGCAAAAGAATTTGTGAAGGGTTTGAGATGTGCTGGACCCTGTGAACTTCAGTGTGTGCCAGGGATGCCCAGAGGACTGGACAAGGCCTTGGGAGCTGTCTGCCTCTGAGGACTGGACAAGAACCTGGCAGCTGTCTGCTTCTGAATCCAGGTGACTGTTTGGTGGATTCAGGAGGGAGATGGGACCATGGAAGGGGATCCAGGGAATCAGAGAGACCACCCAGAATCAAGAGGAGGAAAAGTCCTCTCCTTGGAGGAAACTGAGGTTTGCTCTACACCAAGGGGTGGAGAGTTGTGTTTTTTCTCATGATTGTATTTAATGACTAATTGAGTTATTGTATGCTTGCCCCATGAGTGGAAGACTGATTATTGTAATGTAAATTTATTGAAAGATTGAGTATTGATTACTGTATTGTGAATTGATTGAATGCTTTGTTCTAAATATTGTGGCCACTGTAGTGAAAACTGTCTGGCCATTCTAATGTTAAGCTATTATGAACAAGATATTGTGATTTTCTGCGATAAGATGTGATGTTGTGAATATTATATTGTGAATGTTTGCCTTGATTTGTAATAGAATAAACAGATTGTTCACTATTACTGTGTAATCTGAACCCTAAAAGCTGTTCACAGTAGCATTCTTTTGGGAATCTGCTTGTGCATGGTATTGCACTGAACCTAGGTTACTTCAATGTGTATGAAAAATTGAAATATTTCACTATACTAAAATCACTTGAATGGAGAGTTTTAGAAGAACAAGATTCCCATACGCGTCTATTACTTTTCTCTCATCTGCTTGAACTTGTTTCTTCCCATTTCCTTCTTTCTCTTATTTCATTTTAACAGTATTACACATAGAAGCATAATCTCTTTTTTTTATTATTACTGAAGCTCTGGATCCCTCAAAATAATCCATCTCTTCAATGTGTGTACCTGATATGTATTTATCTCTCTTCTGTTATACATACCCTTGAAAAACAGCACAAATAAGCCTAGATACAATAAGAGGGATGTACACAGTCACTCATGTTCTCCTCTTCACTATGTTAAAATACAGCCATCTTCAACAGAGATGGAAAGATATAGATAGATTGATCTAGATTCCTTTAGATCAAGACAGATCTAGATCTAGCTAGCTAGCTAGCTAGCTATCTAGATATCAAGCTATCTAGCTATCTAATTTGAGTGTCTGTCTTTAGTTTAAGTAAGGTGCAGCTAAATGGCACAATGAATGTAGTGCAGGGCCTAGAGTCAGGAAGACTCATCTTCCTGAATTCAAATCTGACCTCGGATACTTACTAGGTGTATGACCCAGGCAAGTTACTTAATACTGCTTCCTTGGGAGGGTACATAGGGATTTTCCTCAAAGTATACCTCTCTCCTTACATACCATTAGATCAACCAATTTCAAGTCTAAAGTTGTCAGTGCTGGCTTCTATTCTACCTGAAGTGCTGAGGAAATCATTTCTAGACTTGTAATAGCCAGTCCAAATTCCTAGAATCCTGGATTACTTGACCTTCACTCCTGGGCTAGATCAGAAACTTTACTCCTGTACCTAGAATAGGAAGGAAAATAAGATTGAAAAAGTCAATGATACAGGCCTTGGGAAAAGGGTGCTCACAATGATGTGGGGGGCTAGCATAGAATGTGCATGTCTTCCAGCCTCTCGGTTGGAAGAAAATGTGTTGGTCATCAAGTCCAACCTATTATTTTAAAAGTTTCACAACTACAGCATGACATCCCTAACAAATTGTAATTCAATCTTTTGAAGGCCTCCAATGAGAAGGAATGAGAGAGAGAGACAAGGAAGTCCTTTCCACTTTTGGATAGCTCTAATTATTAGTTATTTTCCCTTATTTCAAACCCAAATTTCCCTCTTTTGGACAGAAATATAATTGAAATGAAACATTACAAAAGTATAATTATCAAACTTGGATTGAATGAACAGAGAAGACACATTCCTTGACTCCTTTGCAGAAATAGCATCTGCAGGTGAAGAATAGCATGTATAATGTAAGACTTAATTGTGTCAATTGCTTTGGGAGATTTGTTTCTCTTCATTTTAATTTTTTAAATTATCAGTTACATGGGAGCTCTCTATCCAGAAAACAAAGGAGAGAGATACAGGGAGGGGGAGGGAGAAGGGAATGGGAGAAACAAAAACAAACTATCCCAATATATCTATATTTATCTTTATATATACATATATGTGTATGCATGCATGTATATCTGTGTGTTTTTCCCCAGTTCTTTAAAGTGATGCTTATATAACACAACTCAAAGCCATTTACTATCCTTACTGTCAGCTTCTGGATATTTTTAAATTCATTAGTGTCCATCCTAAAATATGATGCCGAAAACTAAATAGCATCCCACACATGGTCTGATCATGCTTATGGTCATTATGCCTCTATTTTCTATATAGTCAAAATAGATTTATTAATTAAAATTTTTATTAAATGCCTACTACTCTGAATTCTTTTTTTATTTTTTTGCTTTTTGGAAGGCAATTGGGGTTAAGTGATTGGCCAAATTCAAACGGCTAGTAAGTGTGTCAAGTATCTGAGGCCGGATTTGAACTCAGATCCTCCTGACTTCAAGGCTGGTGCTCTACTCACTGCACCACCTAGCAGCTACTATTACTCTTTACAAGATCCCACTCCAGGTGCTTAGAAAACAAAGAATATGTCTTAGGACTAATCCGAGCTTCATTATTAGCAAACTGTGTTGTCCTTGAATAATCCCTCCACATCCATCTGTTTCCCTATCTATCTCTGTAAAATGAAGAAACTGGCCTAGATGATTTCCAAAGCTCTAAGGTTCTGTGATTCTTTGTATTCAGAATCTATCTAGGAAAAAACATGGTGATTTTGCAATTTCTTGTGATTCCTCATTTGGTCAATGTAAGATGCATAGGCAGTATGTCCATCAAGCTGTTCCAGAAGATCACAGTCAACAAGGTGACATAAAGACATGTACTCCAAAACTAACCTAATTAAAGTGTGACAGTCCATAAGACAAGCATAGATAAAATACTATGGGAGTTCAGGAGGGAACGATGGCTTCTGAGTTGTGAAACTAACATATTACCAAGGGAATGTCTCATCTGACAGGGACTTCATTTAGATTTTATGACAACAGTGAAAGCCTTAGTTCCCTCAATAACTCTCCAACTTTAACTCACTCTTATAACGTTGTCATTACCAAATAAAGCAATTATGCCCTCCTTCTAGCCCCAAGAAGTGCAATGATTATAGGCTTTATAATCTGCCAAATTGGATTAGGTTGGGAAAAGTTCCTAGGTGGGGAAAATTTTTCTTAGGGGCAAGAGCCACCTATTCACTATGAGTCTCGATCAGATCTTACAGGACTGCTAACTTTACCATCATGCCAACCTTTCCTGAGACCAAATTAACCCAGACTTTCTATGGTAAGTGGTAGTATAGGGGTCATGACCTACAATTTGAGAAGCACTGAAAGAATTTTGAGTGGAAAAAATTTTAAGAAGTCGTGGTATAGAACACAGAGGTCAAAAATCTGGCCCACAACACTCCCAAGTGTGGTCTTAACCAGATTAAAATGTAACTGGGAAAAATTTATTAAAACCAATAAAATTGTAAATAAAACTAGATGTTAATATGTGGTTTTCTAAGTCTGTTAATAGTTTAGTGACCCTAGTTTCCATTTTAGTTTGACACTTCATGTGTTGAGCACTTAAAAAATAAGTAAACTCAACAGTGATCATAGGATTATTAATCCAGAGCTAGAAAAGACCCTAGTTGCCATCTAACCCACTCCATTCATTTTATGGATGAGGAAAACCGAGGCCCAGAGCTGTTAAATGATTGGCCAAGGTTATGATGTCATAGCCTTTCTTTACTGGACCCCAATGACAATATTATTGTTTTCTAATATTTATTTATCTATTTATGTGCTGTATCCCCCAGGAGAAAATAAATTCCTCAATGGTAGGGACTATTTTTGCAATTTTGCCTTTGTATTCCTTTGGCTTATGTAGTATTTTTATGCAGTAACCATTTAACAAATTTTGTTGACTGAACTGGATTATGTTAGTTACCTTGATTACAACACTCAAGTTATAAGTGCCCTGCCTTACCTTGCTAACCAAGTGTTAATTACAATGCACCCCAGAATCACAGATCCTTGGAGAGTTACTAGCAATACAGTTTCATGTCATAGATGAGAAGGTGCAACCCAGAAAGAAGAACAGCCTTGCTGTGGATCAAGTTGGTTGCAGAGTCTCCTGACAAGTTCAGTACACTACACCATACTGTAGGGAGGTATCTTTCTTGTTTAATATTATTCCACCACTTCCAATGGCACTATTTTTACTAATCATAATTAAAGAAACAGAATTTATGCACAGGTATGAGAGCATCAGTAGACCCATCAACTGTTCACTTGAAGCTGATGTAATGTAGGAAATCATTTGTTGCAGAGGGTGTTTCAGAGCTGGGATGCCCTGCATCCTGTAGGTCAATTGTTTCAGCATTTTTATGTCCTAGCTTAAATCTGTCCCTCAAGTTTTACCCAAAAACAAATGTTTGCTGTGCAATTTGCTTTTTCTCTCACAGATCTCGTCCTTGAAAATATTGCTAGACTCATTCTTCTCGGACTCTATCCTTGTCAGCAGACTCAGAAGGACTTCTCAGTGCACTGTTTATTGATTTAGACGTAGTTGCTCCTAGACAGTCTGAGGGCACATTAATACCACTGTTGGGAACTGTTTACAAGACTGCCTTTGGCTGGGGAGCTTGTAATACTGCTGGGCATAGCACACTTCACTGTTATTCCTTAGGTTTCTGGCTTAGTAGACCTACATTGGGAGCCTGACCATGGACAACTGTTGTAGTCTTCAGGCAGAATCCACTGTTTTTTTCCTTCTGGTTCTGAGTCAGAATTGCCTAGTGATAGTTCTCCAGAAGTTTGATGACATAAAAACATTGTTTTTGATACTGATTGTGATGGAGGAAAATGAATTAATGAAGAAGCACTTTCCCATTTCACAGGAGGATAGTGATTTGCATCTTCTTGGTCAGGATCTTCTCCTTCTTCCTAACTTGAACCATCAGATGATCTCTTAAAAGTTTCTTCTGTTGGAATCAGAGCTTTCTCTGCCCAATAACCAGTGGCATCCCTGGTTGACTGAGACCAGATTTTCTTGGGTGGATTAGTCCCTGTAGCTGAATATGATGCAGACAATAACCTCTAATCCAGCAGGAGTTTGCAGACTTAGAAGGCTTCTTTTGTCCTTTATTCTTCTGAGATAAAGAGACAAGTGGTGCTACTGCAGGCTTTTCCTTACTTTGTTGGTCCACCACATTATACCTCTTATCACCTTCTATTTAAGGACTTCTGTTCCATGCTACTGACTCATACAGAGGGTGCAATATGTAATAATTGGAAAGAATGGTCATTTCATACCTGGGGTTGAAAAGTTGTCAATTTGATGCAATAGATATTGGTGATTCTTTTGATGTGGGAAGGTATCAGCTTTATCTTGACTAGACTCCAAAGGCATACTAATTGCTCCATCTTATTCATTTCCTTTCCATGGAGGCGTAGATGCCCTTCTCTGAAATTTCTCTTCCATCATCAAAACATAAAATATTAATACCAACATGATCATTGACATCATGAAAGTCTTTGTAAGGTAGCTTTCAAAAAAAAAAAGGACCTATCTCCCCACTACCCTGGTGGAAATGACATTATATGGAGAGAATGAAATGAGTGACAGGGCTATGCAGACTTCTAGGAAGACAGATTGAGTTATATTTTATGGGCATTTGAAATGCACATTCAGCAAAATGTTTGACATGTGAAAGAGGAGTAAGATTAGTGCACATAACTGGTTATATACAAAGTAAAACTACCCTAGAGGACAATTAAGCCATATCCTTACAGTCTCTTTAAGAAAATATATCTTTAGCACTTTTAGAGTAGCCTCCCATCCTGGGAACTTTCTCTATTCAGCTACTATTGCAAGAATTTTTCAGTCAACTTGGTAGATATCAACCTGCCATTAATGTACAGCGGTCTGTCTAGGGAAAAATGACAGATGGTGCATAATCTGACACTCAGATGCACCAACACATCTGCATAGTCACTCTTAAGTTGCCAGAATGTAGCCAATTCAGTTTTCCTGAAATTATTTTTAAGAATAAAATACCTCAAATAATGAAGTTTAAAATTCACTTTTTTCTCTGTCTTGGTTAGATTTCTCAGGGTGATAGAATTCAATCTCACTAAACAAATATTAAATTTGAATTTTTGTGGCTTTATATTACCTTCATTTCCAAATGTATCTGTTTTTCTCTCCACCCAGAGAACAATACCTTATGATAAAGAGGGAACAAAACAAAATAGCATTTCAGCAAAACTAACCAAAAAATTAAACAAATCTGGCAACAACATAGAGTTCCACACCCATAGTCCCAACCGTCTGACCCCCAATTCCTCAAGAAGTAAGGGAGGCGCACTTTCTCATCTCTTCTTCAGGGTCAGGCTTGATCATTATTATTATACAATGTTTAGTTTTATTTTTTCTTTTCCATATACATTCTTATTGCTATTGTGTATTTTGTCTTCCTAATGCTGTTTAGTTTATTTTACAATAATTCATAGGAGTTTCCCCATTAATTTTCCCACATATTCTTCATATTAATTACTTTTTACATTACAATCATACTCACTTCCTCTTATATATAGTGATGTTAAGCCACTGTCGAATTGATGGGAATCTCTTTTGGATCTAGTCCTTTAAAATTATTTTTAAATGCTATTATGAGATTTTGGTTTACCCAGAAGTTTTCTTTCGATCCATTACATCCTTGAGATATATCTAGCAGTGGAATCTCTGCCTCAAGGCATACATGCATATATACACATATTAGATATGAAACATAGTAATATAATTTATAATTCAACAAACATTCATTATCTGCCACATGCAGAGTTGAGAGATTCTCATTTAGCAAGGGATGTTACTTTAAGGTTAAACTAATCCAACCCCATCATAAAAATGAAAAAAAAAACTATAATAACCAAAGAACAGAAAGCTAATTGTCCAAGATTTCCCTTAGTAAAACAAAACAAAACAAACAAAAAAATAGGTTTTTTTTAATGTTGTGCTTCCTTTAGCCATCTTTCTTTTGTTTCCATTTCCATCTCGAGACATTCTGAAAAATATTGTTCTTCTTTTATTTACCCTCTCATCTATTCTTAAACACTCAGAAATTAGAATTATTTCAAAATGCCAAATAACTTTCATTGTTTTTATAAAGTTTTATTAGTTAAAGCACCTCCAGTTTCTTCCTCATCTCTGAGGATTACAGTTTGAGGGTTTTGGTTTGGTTGGTTTTCTCCTGAGGTTGCTAATTAAATCTAACAGCAAACAGGAATTAGCTTCTGTTGTTTTCTATGCTAACTTATAAGATCTGATAAGTCTGGGGTTAAGGTAGCTGTTCCTTTGAAATAATAGTAACTGACAAAATTGGTTGGTTGATTGCTCCATTAAGGGAAAGTCTGGAAGGATTTCTTCCACTTGGTACAGAAAGAGGTGACTAGAAGGTCTTTAAGTCTTGATACAAAGAAATGTTGAGTTATCTCATTATCTACCTCCTGAATTTCCTTCATTCTAAATGTGCTAAATTTATCCAAGGAAAATGGAACCACTGAAAGTTCCACATTGAATCTACTCTCACCTTTCAAATAAGGTGAGATTGAGAAAAACAGCAAAACCCTTGAGATCAAAATAGGAGCCATCAAGTTCATACAACTAATCAAATATGGAATCACCCACAGGGCATGTTGAGGAGAGAATTTCTTGACATGTTTTTTTTCTCTCATTCATGGAATAAGCCTAGGGAATACTGAAATAGAATCTTTTACACTGCCTTATTGTTTAAAGGGTTTTCAGGAATTCTCTGATGTAAGCCTTAGTGTAAATTGAGTCTACAAGAAGTTAATTCTATATACTATTTTGCACAACTAATATAAATGTCAAGAAATTGAATTTGGATATTAATGTCCAAGTCCCAAGTTCTTTGTTTTGTATCTTCCTTCAAAGGTATATCATCCCATTCAATTGCCTATCCTTGACAAATGCCTAATGATAAAATTTAAACTTCTTGAGGGCAGAGACCATTTCCTCTTCTGTCTTTGTATTCTCAAAACATAGAATAGTATCTGATACATAACAAGAGCTTCATAAATACTTACTTATTGTTTAGTGATTTATTCTGTCTTATCAGATATGATATTGCTATGCTGGCTACAAAACCTGCCTAGAATTATGACTCCCATATCTCTCTGTACCATGTTTTTCAGACCAATGTCTGAAATTCCAAAATTTTGTTGCTAAAATGGACCACAAAAGAGAAAAATGCCAAGGATCTACATCTTTTTCTCAGAAGTTATATTTGTAGACTCAAAGTGGGGGAATGTCCTAAGACATTTTCCCTTATTGTATAGTCTCTGACCAGATTTCATCAAAGGAAAGAGTCACTGAACTCCCTCAGATACAAACAGAGAAAAGAGAAGCAGTAGGTATAGCAAAGAGACCTTTTGGAAGATACATATCATTCCATCTACTTAGCTAATCAAAAAAGTCAATGGTCATTTGAACTATGGGATTAGCAAAATTGGAATAAGTTGCAATGTATCAGCACATGCTCCAAGCCACTTCCTTTAGTCATTTTCATAAGTATCCCTAACATAAGCTCCCTAGCATTGAAGAGCTTGAATCAGCCATGAAAGATGATGTGCGCTTTATAGACAAAAAAGAGAAACTGATGTTTAGATAAGTGAAGTGACTTGTCCATGATCACATAGTATTAGTGTAAGATCTGGGTCTCAAAGAAAATTTATATAGCATTCACCATCTCACTGCCTTTACACTGTCTCTCCTCCATTCCAAGAATGCATTCTCTCCACACCTTAGAATATGTGATTTTCTAAAAGAATCAATTCAAGTACAAATTCCTACAGGGGCACTTTCTCCTCTAAAATCACCTTCCATGAAGTCTGTATGTAGTTCTCAGGTACATATATGTACAGATACGATACATAGGTGTGTGTTGGCTCACCCACTGAGATCTAAGTTCTTTGAGGGCAAGGACCATTTCAGCTTTTTTAGTTGTATCCCCAGGACCTAACACACTTCCTAACATATGTTAAGTACTGCTTGATTAATTAATTGTTGATCCATGGCTTCACTGTCCAAATGAATCCTATTTACACACAACCCTACTTTTTTGTTTGTTTGGTTTCTTTTTCTGAGGAAGCTTCATGCCTAATTATTCCCCTGTTGGCCCTTGGCTTTGGTTTGTCAGAGAATAACAGTTAAAGTGACATGCCCAAGTGATCTATGCAGCTCATCAACACCACCCATAACACTTTCTTACCTTCAGGACAGCTCATGTTTTATTTGCCTTCTCCCATACTAAATAATACCAAACAGAAAATTGTTCTGTGTTCCTGCCATAATCTATCAAATGGTGCCTCCATGAGCTTTTAGGAACATCTTTCCCAATTGATCCCTATAGAGAAGAATCTCTTTTTTTGACTGTCCCACATGCCATTCAGTGGAAAGAATAAAGTATAGCTTCCCTTGGCAGAAATTCATGCTTTATTTGCTTGTTCCCATAATGAACAATAACAAAAATATTTTGCTAACTATATTTAAATATAATTACTTTTATTCTAATCCTATGTATTTTATTTTAGGCATTTAATATATATATTTTTCTGAGCAGGCATCCATAGGCTTCACCAGACTTTCCTAGGGTTCCCTGACCCAGAAAAAAGTTAGGAATCTCTACCACAGAGGACTGATTGCAGACAATTTATTCAAATCAAATGGTATGGTGGAAGTGTGGTAGTGGGTGAACGTTTAGGCCGTTTCCAGTGACTGGTGATAATGACACATAGTAGTATAATGGTAATGTTGTAACTTGACATAGTGCTCTGTATACAGTAGGTTCTTAATAAATGTTTGTCATAACCTATTGCTATGTTGTTCTACTTTATACCTCTTTCCACATTTTTATTTACAAACAATATTCTATTGCGGTATCTGGTTTCGTTCCCTGTTTACCATTTTGTTTGTGTAATGTAGTTCCCACAGGAAAAGCCAATCCATCGAGTCTCATTTGTGTACATCTCAAGAAAATGTTCAGGACATTCTGGAGAGCCTATCCTGTCTGTGAATTCTGTATACACACACATATATATGTATATGGATATCTCCATATTCATATGTAAATACATATGCATATATACATACATACATTATGTGTGTATCTATATGTCAATATCAGTCTCATATGTAGCATTTCATTTATTTTATATAGTTTGTTCAGACATACATGAACCCATGGAGTCAGGAAGACTCATCCTCCTGAGTTCAAATCAAGCCTCAGATACTTACTACCTATACCACCCTAGGCAAGTCACTTAATCCTACTTGCTTTAGTTCCTTATCTGTGTGTGTGTGTGTGTGTGTGTGTGTGTGTGTGTGTTGGCTGTAAAAGGAGCTGGAGAAGAAAATGATAAACCCCTCCAATATCTTTTCCAAGAAAACTCCAAATGGGGTCACAGAGTAAGACATGATTGAAATGATTGGCAAACACACATGTAGTATATGCCATTTCCCCTACAGCATGTATGCTCCTCAAAGGTAAGAAATGGTTTATTGATGTGATTACCAATTCCTGACAAATATTCAAAAAGTAATAATTGCCTGTTTAGTGATTATTTTAATTTTGTCCCTTGTCTTTCCATCCCTCACATTTAAATGACAATAATACAAAGAAACTGCAATTAATATTATGATTCCATTGATTAGATCTTTTTATGAAAGTTTCTCTTTCATAATAGTGCTGCCTGTGGTGATGAAATGTCTCTTTAACATTTTTTTAAAAAGCTAACTTGATGATACAGTTTTATCAGATCAAATGTATCCCCAAATAGAAATATATCAAAACAATGGTTCCTGAGTTTTCTACTGATGGTCACCTCACTATGATCCAGAAATTAGTTAGCTAATCATGACTCTGGTGATCGTTTGTCATTTCTCTATAGAAGTTTGTGTACTTATGTCATTAAATAAAAATAAAGGATAGCAAATTATTTGAATGAACTAGAGGATAGAAGACATAAAATTCCAAGTCTTTTGTTGGTTTACTGAGAAAGAGAAAGAGAGAGAGAGAGAGAGAGAGAGAGAGAGAGAGACAGAGAGACAGAGAGACAGAGAGACAGAGAGAGAGACAGAGAGAGAGAGAGAAAAGAAGAAGAAGAAGAAAAAAAAGAAGG
>JAQQSW010009400.1:0-13241 GCA_028646575.1 Pseudocheirus occidentalis
CTTACAGTGGGATCAATGTTCTGGGCTGGCGGGTAGGGGCAAAAAGGGGAGAAAATCTGTAACTCAAAACCTTGTGGAAATGAATGATGTAACCAAGAAAATAAATTAAAATAAAAAAAACTATATTAAATATGGCTGAGGACCTGGGCATGCTCAAATGGAAAATGATGGGGTTGTAGCAGATGACCCCCGAGGCCCCATCCAGCTCCCTCTTTGCCATGGTCCCATGATGCTGATTTGAAGGCCTGGAACGGACTCTTGGGGAAGTGACTGACTGGCAGCAGTAGAGGGCAGCAGCTGTTCATCCTCTCCTTGTACTGAAGCGGCCTGTGGAAGGAGGACTGGAGGGAGGGAGGTAGGGAGGGAGGGAGGAAGGCCGCGCTCTTCAGAGCAATCTAGGGTCAAACACAGCATGAGCCCAAACCCACAGAAGCTGATTTTTAAAAGGCCTCCTAAGAGCTGCATCCTCAGTCACCAAAACAATCGCGCCTTGTGCCCAGGGACATAGAGCGAGCTACACTTAAAACCGTTTCCACAAAACTACATCCAGTTGCTTTTCAGCTTTGGGGAAAGTTGGCAGCCTCGCTGTGGATATATTTTAAAAACAGTCTAGAGGGACAATTAAACCTTTATGGATCCTAGAATATACCTATACAGACATAAATAAATGTCGTCCTTCATCGCAAAAGAATCCCCTTTCTGGTTGGCTCTATTATTGTCCTTGCCCAGGGCCAAGCTGAGCTCAGTGTGGAAGGAAGGTCCTCAGGATGACAGCAGGTAATGGAAGGCTACTGTGGCAGTCTGGCAAGAGTGGGGGGGCCCCCCCATCCCCACCTCTAAATGGGCAGGCACAGCACAGGCTCTGGGCTTCAGCCAGGCTCAAGCAAAATCAGACATTCTCCCATAGACTGGGCCCCAGAGCAGCCTGGAGGTTAAGGATGGGGAAAGTTCTGCTTCCTCCCTCTTTGTATGAGTTTGGCCAAAAATGGTGAACTTGTCACCGTGCCTGGATATTCTCATCACGGATCCTATAGAAATACAATAAATAGGGCTCCTTTTGGGTGTGTCCTCAAGAGGGTGGGTGTAAATAATTTTAAAACAAATTGAATCATATTATTAAAGGCGGGATGGGGTGAAGGGTAAGAAGCTCCTAGGCCCTGTGTTAAAGGAATTGTTTGTAAAGCAAATTATTTTGTAGGGCAAGGTGAAGATTTTTTGGTTTTGGAGTTTGGTTTTTCTTTTTGGAGGGGGTAAGGTAAGGCAGTTGAGGTTAAGTGATTTGTGATTTGCCCAAGGTCACACAGTTGGTAAGTGTGTCACGTTCTGAGGCTGGATTTGAACTCAGATCCTCTTGACTCCAGGATCAGTCTTCTATTCACTGTGTCACCCAGCTGTCCCAGACTTTTTATTTTTTAATGAAAAAAGCATTTATTGAGTGCTATATGCTAAGCACCATGCTAAGCCCTGGTGATGAGGTGATGATTTCTTGGATATGTTGTAGCAAGGATTCTTTTTCTGTTATGAATCAGATTGGAAGGCCACTGAGGATCTTTCAAACTTGATTCTGTAAAGTAATTATTTCTCTTCTAAAATTTTATTATTGTCTCTCTTTCCCATCTTCCCCCCTGACTGAAAGAAAAAGACAAAAGAAAACCAAAAAAAACCTTCTTTTAACAAATATATATATATTTGTTAAATACAGACACATATATAGTCAAGCACAACAAATTCCCTCATTGGCCACATCCAAAAATATGTCTCATTCTGCATCTTGAGTCCATCACCTTTTGAAATAATCATTTCCCTAATTTATCTGTTTTGTAATTCTACAGAGGGGTGGTAGAAACAACAGGGGGGAGGGGTGCAATGAATGGAGCACTGGCCCTGGAGTCAGGAAGATCTGAGTTCAAATCCAGCCTCAGACACTTGACACACTTACTAGTGGTGTGTCCTTGGCAAGTCACTTAAACCCAATTGCCCTGCCTTCCCCCCTCCAAAAAAACAAGCAGTCTGAACTACGAGTCTGAACTCAAGAAAATCTGGATTCAAATCCCAGTTCTTCTACTTGCTTCCTCCCCGTGTGAGCCCTTGATCAAATCACTTAACTTGTAAAATGAAAAGATTGCCATGAAGTCTTTTTCAGTTTTAAATCTGAGATCTTATGTAAATTCACATATGTAGTTTTCTTGCAGCAGGATTTCCCTGTAGATATTGTCTAAAAGATTTCTTCCTCACTTCTGGAAAGACCAAAACTTCCTCAAACTCTACCGGGATTTCCCTGTGCTGCCATGATTATGAGATAAAGTGGAAATAACATTGCAGAAGACACATTATCATCTACTTTGCCACTTCTGCCATTTTTGGAAAAATCCCATATTACTTATATCTGAAACCTCCTGTTTATGTTGTCTTCCCTTCTGAGAACAGGAACTATATGGGTTTTCTATTTGTAACCCCAGTGCTTCGCACATAGTCAGTATTTAATATAATAACTTTTTATTCATTCATTCATTCAAATAATCCAAACTTTTTAGGAATAAATTCTCTTCTTCACCTTCTTACCCAGCTACCTAGCTCTGGTTCATAGACTCCTGGAAGGGTCTTCAGAGAATATAACAGGTAGTCTTTTGACCCAAGCTATTATAACCCACTAACCTACATCAGGCTCTAAATCTTTCTAACAATAGATTAGATTTTATATTTATCCAACAATAGTTTAGATTCTGGAGCAGCTAAGTGGGCCAGTGGATAGTGGAATCAAGGAAGACCTGAGTTCAAATCTGGCCTCACACACTTACTAGCTGCATGACCCTGGGCAAGTCACTTAATCCTGTTTGCCTCAATTTCTTCATTTGGAAAATGAATTGGAGAAGGAAAAGGCAAACCACTCCAGTGTCTTTGCCAAGAAAACCCCAAATAGGGCCATAAAGATTTGGGCAGGACTGAAACAACTCAACAATAGCAAAGATTAGATTCCATGTCTAACAACAGATTAGATTTTGTATTTAGATAGATATTATCTATCATATCTCTATTACATAATAGATTAGATTCCGTATCTATTTTAAAAAGATTTAGAGCCTGAAGACTGAAATTAGACCTTAGAGGCTGCTGCCTAGTTCCTCCTTTCATAGGTGAGGTACACAATCTGCCCAAAGACACAAAGTTAGTAAGTGGCAGAGTCTGAATTTGAACCCTTGTTCATTGATGAGAATGAGAAGAACTAACTGATTTGAAATGAATCAAAAAAGAAGCCTTTAGAGATTGACCCCAGAACTTCCTTCTTCCGATTTTGTTCCAGTTTCTCTTTACATACATTGGTTGAAGTTGTTGCCAGTCATTGGAGAGGGGGTCTTGAAGAGTCCATTTTTGCAATGTGCCCTCCTGGCCCTGCCCCCCCCCCACTCTGTTCCATTAACAGTGTTTCTGAGGTGAAGTTTCAGCGATGCTGGAAGGTTGCAACTTGCAGAGGGGCAGAGCCCCTCCCATCAAGAACAAAAGAAGGTCCCCAGGTCTGGGTCTCTGTCACATGCTCAGGAATGGCAGGAATTTTCTGAGTTCCATAGGCAGAGGAAGTAACTACGCTATGGACAGCACGACTGGTTTTGTGTGTAAGCCCACGCGTGGCCCCAGTTTAGTGCTTGCCAGCTCCAGCGGGGGCTTGTTAGCCTCAGATCTGTCAGGGCTAATGGAGAACAATAATGCAAGAAGACACATGAGGTGGAAACTTTGGGGACCTCCAGATTCTATGGCATGGGAGTTTCTCACATTCCACGCTGGGCACCCTCAAAGAAAAGCAAGAAACAAGAGTTCTGGGCATATCATGTACAGCCCCTACAGAATTTACATTTCTTTGACCAATTTGTGGCCGGGTCACACGGCCTCAGAATTGCACATGACAACCAGTTGTGTTTTAACCTTGGTCACGGTGCCATCCTAGGAACTAAGGCTGTGAGGCATCTGATGGAAATCAGATCTGCAGTGGTCAGGCCAGCCCGGCCTCAGGGCCGCAGGCCGGCTCAGTCCCTTCAGCCAATGAAAAGAGTAAGAATGAGAGCTAGCACTTAATTAGCACTTTTAAAGTTTGCAAGGCGTTTTACAAATATGATCTCATCTTATCCTCACTATGACCTTGGGAGGTGAGCACGATAATTTCACAGAAGAGGAATCTGAGAGGCAGAGAGAAGTTCAGTAATCATAATAGCTAACATTTACATAAACACTTATTATGTGCCAGGATCTGTGTTAAGTGCTTATGCAATTATGATTTCGTCTGATTCTCACAGACCCACTGAGGAAGGTGCTATCAGGACCCTCACTTTACAGGTGAGGAAACAGAGGCAGAGGGAGGTGCAGTGATCCCCCCAGTTTACACCTAATAATAATAGTAACCATAGCTAATATTTATTAAGCACCCACTTTGTGCTAGGCATTGTACCAAGGACTTGTCCAATCGTCTCCTTTGATCCTCTGCGAAATAGATACTGTTATTATCCTCACTTACAGATGAGGAAACTGAGACAAGCAGAGGTTAAGTGACTTGCCCATGGTCACACAGCTGGTAAGTATCTGAAGCTGGATTTGGATTATCCTGACTTCCCCTAGGACTCTGTCCGCTGTACTGCCTATCTCCCATTTCTAGCATAAATCCCTCAGAGCATCTTTGGAAGGGCAAGTAAGTGAGAGTGAAAGCTGGACTTGGAGTCAGAAAGACCTGAGTTCAAATACTTGTGACCCTAAACAAGTCATTTCACTTTTCTCAGCTTCACTTTCCTCATCTGGACAATGGGGGTGCTGATGACAGCACTTCACCTCTCCGGGCTATTATGGAAATAAAATTAGATGATATTTGTAAAGCACTTTGTAAGCCTTAAAGCCCTGTGGGAATGCCAGATCTCACCATTCTCATTAGTCATATTACCTTATGGTGAAGGCACTTATGGAGTGCCAACAAGAGATTTATTCAGATGAATAATCCATACACAGATAACTAGAAATTTGTTATATGAAACAAAGAACATATTGGAAATGGAAAACCAGCTATAATGAGATATACTGGAACAGAATTGTGATAATTAATCAATAAATTTTCCATCAAATCTGTATTTTCCTTATTTCATCATTTTAACAAAGTTTCACTGAGTGCCTCATACAAGCAGAGTGCTCAGAAGTGATGAGGGGAAGGTGTAGACAAAAAGTCAGTAATACCAGGATCCTCGTCCTCAAGGGAGAGATGAGAACCACATGACCAATCAATCGACAAACATTTATTAAACACCTACTATGTGGCAGGTATTGTACTAAGCGCTAGGGATACAAAAAAAGAGGCAAAGACATTTCCTGCCTTCAAGGAGCTTAAAATCTAATGGATACATAGATATACATAATTACACATGTTGTTGTTGAGTTGTTTCAGTCTTGACTCTTTATGATCCCATCTGGGGTTTTCTTTGCGAAGATACTGAAGTGGTTTGCCATTGCCTTCTCCAGCTCATTTTCCAGATGAGGAAACTGAGGCAAACAGGGTTAAGTGACTTGCCCAGGGTCACCCAGCTGGTAAGTATCTGAGGTCACATTTGAATTCAGGTCTTCCTGACTCCAGGCATGGGACTCTCTACTGTGCCACCTAGCTGTTCATAATCTGCATACATAATTCTAACATAAGATTAAATATAACCACTGTTATGAAAGGAGCAAGAAATGGAGCCCTCTTTTATGAACTTTGAGGGGGTGATTGTTTTGTTCCATTGAATTATTCTGATTTCAAGGCAATGAGAACTGCTCTTACCTTGTTTGTCTGAGGGAGGGTGGGAGGCAGGTGAAGTTAGATAGATAGTTATGGGATTAGGTAATCCTATGAAACTCTACAAACTAGCCATTCCATATGGAGACTGCCTGGGATAGGAAGAATGGACCAAAAAACTCTGTCCAAAAAACCTGAATAGGTGAGTCCTGAATTTGGCTCATAAATATTCTGAAAGGAAGTCATTATTTTTGTCTAGAATGGCATACAAAGTAGCTGTATGACTCCCAACTTAGCTGATCATAGACCAGGCAAAATCTGAGGGAATTTGGCTATTGGATTTATTTGGGGATGGGGCTGTGAATGGGGAGGGAAGCTACATTGCATAGGGAATATTGGATGGAACCTGCAATTTCTTTGATGTAGTGAACTCTCAGTGAGGAAATTCTCTCTATCAGTGCAGACAAGTAACTTCTCCAATTGATAATCTCAGGGAGTTGATTGGGGGCACTGAGAGGTTAAGTGACCCCGTCACATAGTCCATTGATATCAGAGGCAGGACTTAAACCTAAGTCTACCTGACTCTAAGGCTGCCCTTCTACCTACAAGGCATCAATATCATCATTTCCTCATCATTTAGAGAATGCTTTCCATGAATGATCTCATTTAAGCCTTGTCCACTCCAGGAGGTTGATATTACAAGCATCATCATCCCTTTTTTACATACAAGGAACCTGAAGCCAAGATGAGTTGTGCAATTTACCCAGAGTCTAGGATAATTTAGAAAATTTTGAACCACCTAAAAGGAATTCTTTTACAATGTATGCATTCCACAGCAATTCAACCTGATGATTCTTTTCTGAATTTGTTTATATTCCTTCCCATTGGTAATAAACCTAGAGAATTATCTTGTGGTCTGGAATGTGGGGACACAGAAGGTAAACATTTAAAAAATGGGGGAGCAAGAATTGAGGTAGCAAGGTGACTGAAGATAGTGTCTGACCTTGGAGTGAGCAAGATGCAGAATTTGAATTCTGCACCAGATATTAGTTATGTGACTCTGGACAAGTCATTTCACCTCTGTCAGCTTTAGTAAGATGGGGCTAATAATAACACTGACTTTACAAAGTTCACAACCAAGGATCAGAGGAGATTAAAATATGTAATACATTTTGCAAATCTTATTATATTAGGAAAGGGCACCCAGACACGGTGTTAGCATCAAAAATGAACAGTTAGCCAAAAACTTCCAGGATGCTGGACAGCACCCATTCAGGGATGATTTTTTTTCTTTGCTCATTCTGTCCACATGGCAGAAACAGCAAAGGAAGAAAGGGAGTTTCCATGAAGGAGATGGACCTGCCTTGAACAGGTTGGATTTCAGTAGGCAAAGGGAAGTAAGAATGTCATTTCAAGGGAAAGGAGTGGTTTAAACAAAGTCGTATCATTGAGAGAGCTCCCAGAATGTTTAGAGAACAGAAAATGATTCAGCTTGACTGCAACTTAGTGAGTGTGAAAAAAGAATAGTGAGAGCAAAGCAGGGCTGGAGGCAGCTCAAACCAGTTCTTGGGAGTTGATTGTTAAATTTTCGGTAAACCTTTAGGCCTCAGAAATTGTGTGTATGTTTTTCTCCCTAGGGGGTCAATTATTTATAAGCCTACTTCTGGAGACAAGACTGGAAATATAGGTTGAGGGAGTCAAAGACTAAAATCAAGCTCCATCTTAAATGTCACTGGTACCCTAATAGGAACATTATTCCTGTAAGGAAAATCCCTTTAAATCTCTGTTC
The DNA here is from genome assembly GCA_028646575.1 of Pseudocheirus occidentalis. NCBI lineage: Eukaryota > Metazoa > Chordata > Mammalia > Diprotodontia > Pseudocheiridae > Pseudocheirus > Pseudocheirus occidentalis. The sequence continues at coordinate 7,533 of JAQQSW010009400.1, forward strand.
AGATACTGTATTTTACCTTCATCCAAAATGCTCTGTTGAAGTAATATTGTAACGATAATCAGCTGTGAAAGACTTAGCTACTCTGATCAACAAAATGATCCATGACAGTTCCAAAGGAGCCACGACAAAAAAAAAACTACTTCCATAAATAATGAACTCTGAATGAAGATTCAAGCACATTTTTTCATTTTCTTTATTTTTCTTACTCCCCATTACTACTACCACAAAATGGCTAATGTGGAAATATGTTTTGCATGACTTCACATATATATTGGGTATCACATTTTTTTTTCTTTCTCAATGGTGGGAGAGAGGTGGAAGGAGAAAGAAAATTTGAAATTGAGAATATATTTATTTTTTTTAAAAGTTATATCTGTATGAGGAAAAATGCTTTGGTAAGGAATATGGCCCTTTAATTAGTTTATAACCAAAGCCAATATCTGATGCTAGAGAGTTCCTAAATGGGATCAGCAATCAAGCACTAATGTACAATTGAAAACTTTATGCATACTTAACCTACATCTAGAGTAGACCACCTATTGTTGTACCTATTGATTCAGTGTATCAATGTGCCTATTGATTTTTGATGGGGGGAAGAACAATCAAAGGAAGATTTTTAGGGTTCCTAGCATCACACCACTATGTAGCAAGCTCTGTCTTTTTCTATCCCTCTCTGCCTCTTCCCTATCTTTCTTTTCTCTTCCCTCTCTCCTTCTCCTCCTCCCCGTATCTCTCTGTTTATATCTCTCTGTCTCTCTCTTCCCTCTCTCTTTCCTTTCTCTTCCCCCTTCCCTCTCTTCCCCCCTCCCTCTCTGCCTCTGTCTCTCTCTTTTTCTCCCTATCTCTGTCTCTTCCTATCTTTCCTTTTTCTTCCCCCTCTCCTCCTCTCCCTATCTTTCTCTGTCTCTGTCTCTCTGTGTGTCTCTCTCTCCCCTATCTTTCCTTTCTCTTCCCTCCTTCCCTCTCCCCCCTCTGTCTCTCTCTGTCTCTGTCTGTATGTCTCTCTCTCCCTATCTCTGTCTCTCCCCTATCTTTCCTTTCTCTTCTCCCCTTCCCTCTCTCTCCCCCCTCTCCCTCTCACCCCTTCTGTCTCTCTCTGTCTCTGTGTCTCTCTCTGTCTCTCCGTCTCTGTCTCTCTGTGTGTCTCTGTGTCTTTGTCTCTCTGTGTCTTTGTCTGTCTCCCTCTCCCTCCTTCCCTCCCTCTCCCTCCTTCCCTACCTCCCTTCCTCCCTCCCTCCCCCCCTCTCTTTCTCTCCCCCTCTCCATCCAGACACTGAGAGATAAGCGGCCCAGAGCTACTTTGAAGTGAAGCCAAATTGAAGGTTGAGGATGAAAACCATTGACTCCAAGCTAAGAATTCAAAGTAAGTTAACAAAGGAAGTTAAGGATTTAGTGACAAAGGTATTGATTGCTCTCCTGGCATCTGGTTCTTTAAAAGGTGCTCTAAAATATCATCCTTGAAGCTCTTAGTTGATTCATGTTAAATACAGCTGTTTTAATAAAGAGCAATGTATTTTGATAAACCATGAGGAAATGCATGGTTCTAAGTCTGTAGGGGCTTGAGGAGAAAGCCCCATCTGAAAAGCATGGCCAAGCCAAAGCATGTTTGGACCATGTGACTGAGACATCAAAAACCTCTTGGTATGTAGAGTACTTTGCAAACCCTAAAGCACTGCATAAAGTCAGCTCTGATCGCTATTCTTGTCAAATGGTCAACCAACAACTTTCAAAAGCTGAAATAGAAGTTATTTTTTAATCTGATCAATAACTTTTTTATCTTCACATCACCAACATTCCCCAATAATATCCCTTCTTTCTCCCTTCCAGAGATTTGTATCTTAAAACAAAGAATTTTTTTAGAGGGAAAAAAATCTCAGCAGAACCAACCAACATATCAACCAAGTTCAACATTATTATATGCAGTGCTCTGAACCCATAATCCTCCACTCCACTACCCCATCCCCAACCAAAAAGGGAGGGAAGTCTATTCTCATATCTCTTCTTTGGGGCCAAGCTTGATCATTATAATTTCACAGAAAACTGAAAAATTAAAATTATAAAAACGACAATATACTTCAGAATTCCCTTCCTTTGTCTTCCCTTGGCACTTGTGATATCAATTGCACTATGCTATTAGAGTATTTTGTTTAGGTTTTTTCACTCATTTGTATTAATGAAGGGTGTTGTAGTACAGTAAAAAGTGCCTGGAACTTGGAGTCACCAAGTCCTTATTAGCAGTGTTATGTAGGAGCTTGGTTTCTTCATCTGTAAAACAAATCACAATGCTTGTTTAATTCCACAAGGTTATTGTGAGGATGAAATTTGACAATGAGTAAAAATTCATCTATGACCCAATCAGAAAATTGTAAATTATACTATACAAAGAAGAGAAAATAGAAATCTCTTATTTACTCTGTAAGATTATAAGCACCAAGAAAGCAGAGGAGGCTTCTACTTTTTAAAATCTTCCTCCTCTGTTCACAGTGCTATCACAGGTGTTCAATAATGCTTTATGCTGGATCCTAGGATCATAGATTTAGAGTGAGAAGGGAATTTAGAGGTCAAATATTCCAACTTCATTTTACAGATGAGAAAATGAACAACAGGACAGATGAAATGACTTGCTCAAAGTCATACACATACAGTTGGAATTCATACTCAGGTCTTCTGCCTCTCACTAGAAGGCTTTTGGTGCTAACACTTTGAAAAAGTTATGTCACAAAAATTGCCACTTTAATCTGCACTTGATTATTACTATCATTTAGAATTTTTATTTTCAATTCCAAGTTTTTGGCTTCCCTCCTCTCTCCCCCCTACTCTTTGAGAAGATAAGAAATACAATATATGCAGGCCTACGAAACATATTTCCATGTTAGCCACGTTTCGAGAAAAAAAGCAAGAAAAATAAAGTGAAAAAAATGTTTCAATCTGCATTTAAAGTTCGTCAGTTCTCTCTATCCAGGTCGATAGTGTTTTTGGTCATGGGTCCTTTGGAATTGTCTTGGGTCACTGTAGCTCAGTCTTTCACAGCTGATTTTCATTGCACTATCGTTGTTACTGTGGACAACATTCTCCTAGTTCTAGCCACTTTACTGCCCATCAGTTCATTGGAGTCTTCCTAGTTTTTTTTTTCTGAAACCACCACCCTGGTCATTTCTCATAGCACAATAGTACTCTACCACAATCATATTCAGCCATTCCCCAACTGATGAACATCCTCTAGATTTCTAATTCTTTGCCACAAAAAGAGCTGCTATAAATATTTTTGTAGATACAAGTACTTTTCCTTTTTCTTCAATCTCTTTGGGATACAGAACTAGAAGTGGTATTACTGGGTTAAAGGGTATGCACATTTTTATAGCCCTTTGAGTATACTTCCAAATTGTCCTTGAGATTGGTTGGACCAGTTCACAACTCCACCAACTGCGTATTAGTCTCCCAATTTTTCTACATCCTCTACTGCAGGGTTCTTTCCACTACATCAGTCTGCTTCTCTTGAATTAAGTTACCATAATTGGTAACTTTCAAGAAAGCAATACTTCTGGATTTCTGTCACAAAATTGGAAGTTTTTTGTTATTTTTTTAGTCAAATGAATAAAGCATTTATCAAGTACTTATTCTGTGCAAAGCATTGTGCCAAGCATTGGGGATTCCAATAGACAAATAAGATAGTCCCTGATCTCAAGGAACTCATACTCTAAAGGAGAGACAAAACCTATGGAAATTCCAGCTACAAGTCAGATGGAAAGGTCCTTTGATCCTTAGTGTGCATTAGCAAAGCCAATGTTAATGCCCCCTCTTTAATGTCATTTCAATTGACTATGTCTGATGTTGAACCATTTGACGTTGCTCAGGTATTTGGGGGAAAAACCTTTTTTTTTTCCCTGGGTCTTCAGTAGATGTACACCTGCTGGAGTAGCTGTCAGGCTGCATCTTCACAGAGATTCCTTCCCAGGATGATGCCTGAGGGTGCTGGACTAGAAGCACTGTTAGTCCCAAGCTCTTGGGTTCATGGTCTTGGGTTATGTCCTTCAAGGTCTGAAGTAAGATGCTGGTCAAGGTGATGGTGGTGATTTGACTTGCTTGATAAACGCTGCCTCCTATCTCTCTTTTGGGGTGATCTGCTACTTCATCTAGGTTGGTTTATCTGCCATCTTGCGTGTGATTGTGTGTGGTTGTTGGTAATGACAAGGTGGTGATTTCTCCCCTCTGATGTCTATGGGGGTTGGGCAGGAAACAGGTCTTAGTGGTTTGGGGGACACCGCTATTCCCAAGGCTCTTGGGCTCGAGATCTAACGCTATCCCCATCAAGGTTTTTAAAAACTTAATTAAATTACCACAATGTAAAGGATACTTCAGGCATCCATGATTTTGTCTGTGTGGGGATTGTTTTTATAATGCATACTTCAGGCTTGCTTAGTCTTTGTGAGTTTCTGCTGTCCTTCTTGCAATAGGCTTAGTTAAGCTGCTTGTCAGGTAACAGACAGATTGTCCTTCCCTAGGACTGTTGTTGAAGTCACTTTACCTTGGAGGAGCTTGTACTCAGAGTCTTGGTTCTGACATAGTCTTGGAGAACCCAGGTCACCACTGTCCGACAGTAGCAACAGTTACAAATAGGTAAAGACCAGATTTCATTAGAGAAATTGTGTGAACAGGCAAAATAAAGGAGGGAAAAATCTGTGTTTAGGGCCAAATAATATTGTAGAACAATGTGTATGTCACATTTACCTGGCCTCAATTGTGAATGTCTTTGTTAATCTTTTTTATTATTTTATTTTTTATTTTTGGAGGGGGAATACAGGGCTATTAAGCGACTTGCCTAAGGTCACATGGCTAGTACGTGTGTCAAGTGTGTCTGAGGTCAGATTTGAACTCAGGTCCTTCTGACTCCAGGGCTGGCACTCTATTCACTGAGCCACCTAGCTGCCCCTCCTTAGAACAATCTTATAAAATACTAGTACATACATTTTATTTCTCTTTACAAATGAGGAAACTGAGACTTAGAGAAACGGAAGTGACTCATCCAAGGTCACACAGGTCAATGGCAGTCCTGATCTGATCTTCTCCTACCTTGTCAGCTCTAATTGTGAGAAAATTTTCCCTAATGTCAAGCCTAGATTTACCTCTTTGCAAAGCCAGGAAGAGATTTAATCCAATTCAATTCAAAAGCACTTATTACTATGTTCCAAGCACTGGGAATAGAAAGACAAAAAATGCAGAGCCCCTGCCCTCAGAGAGCTTGCATTTCTCTATGGAGATAAAACATGGTCACAATATGATTAATGTGAAAATATGTTTAATAAGAATATATATGTAGAGCCTGTATCAGACTGCATGCCTTCTTGGGGAGGGGAAAGGAGAGGGAGGAAGAGAAAATTTAAAACTCAAAAACTTGTGGAAGTGAATGCTGAAAAATAAAAATTAATAAATGAAAAAAATTTTAAAAAGAAAGGAAAAAAGTTTATTTGGATGAGAACATAGACTGAGCGATGGAGAATAAGGAGATAACACTTTGTAAACCTGAAAGTACTAAATGTTAGCTGTTATATTATTATTATTATTATACAGAGATATTTCTTCTCTTTTTACCATTGCCAGCTGAGTGTTACTTACACAACCACGTACAACAAGAAATCACTGGAAAGTGAAGTCACTGCAGGTCTTGAGGAATTTTTATTTATTTATCTTTTGGTCTGTTTTTGGCGGGGG
>JAQQSW010009401.1:0-13241 GCA_028646575.1 Pseudocheirus occidentalis
GTCTCTCCTGGATCTATTTTCCAGGTCAGTGGTTTTTTCAAGGAGATATTTCATATTGCTTTCTATTTTTTCATTTGTTTGTATTTGTTTAATAGTATCTTGATTTCTCATAAAATCATTTGCTTCCATTTGCTCCACTCTGATTCTAAAGGGATTATTCTCTTCAGAAAGCTTTTGAGATTCTTTTTCCATCTGGCAAATTCGACTTTTTAAGGCATTCTTCTCCTCATTGGCTTTTTGGGGTTCTTTTGCCATATGAGCTAATCTATTTTTTAAAGTGTTATTTTCTTCAGTCAGGTTGTTGACTCTCTTTACATTATTTTCTTGCATCATTCTCATTTCTCTTCCCAATTTTTCCTCCACTTCTCTTATTCGGGTTTCAAAATCCTTCTTAACCTCATCTATGGCTTGTAGGCAGTCTATATGTTTCTTGGAAGCTTTTGGTGTGGGAGTTCTGACTGTGTTGTTTTTCTCCCGTTCCATGCTTTGGATCCTTTTTGTCCCCAAAAAAGGATTCTAGAGTTCGATTGCTGTTCTTACTTTGCTTCCTTTGCCTGCTCATGTTGCCAGTGAATTACTTGATTTTTTATCTCTGTGGAACTCTGCTTCCAGGGGGGAAAGCTCTGTCCCGAATTGCTGGGGTTTTCACAGCTGCTGGAGCTATTGGGAGGGTGCCGGGTTTTTTTTGTTTTTGCCACCCCCGCCAGCTTTGGCTTACTGAAAACACACCCTAGGACCACCACCCAAGACCATGATCCAGATCCAGGCTGCTCAACACAAGAGCACTTAACCTCTGAGCGATCAGTTGGCCCCCCTGCCGTCTGCTGGCCAGAAGCTCTGAAGCAGCCACGTGGAGGTGGTAGCTGGGCTGCTGCTTCTGCTGCTTCCTTGCCCTGGAGGCAGTTTGGCTGGATCACTTTTCTCTCCCAAATTTAGCTGAGTTTCACTGACCTTTTGCTTAGTCCTTGTTTCTTATGGCTTGATAAATCTGGAAACTGCCACAGCTGCCGCTGATCGACTCTCCTGAAGGCTCCAGCTGTGGCTTGTCCTGGCTGCCCCAGAGCCAAGCCGCGTTTCAGGCTGGGCTGGTTTTGGCTCCCAGTGCTGCAATGAACTCTTCCTGCTGAGCTGCCTTCAGCAGGAGATGTGTTTTTTCTGTATTTTTGTGAGTTTTGGAGCCCTAAAATTTGTTCAGAGTCACATTTTGTGGGTATTTGAGGTGGCTATGTGGGAGCTGCAGAACCTTGTTGCTTCTATGCTGACATCTTGACTCCACCCTCTGGAACCAAGCCCCTTGTGAGCAACCACAAGCACTCTTCTCCACTCTAGAGCTGTGACCAGGGACCCCTTTCCCTGGGACCATAGGCATTAGTGTTCTTCACCTTAGAAATATGACCCAGAAGTCTGTATGGACAATGTAGCAGGGTCCTGCACCCAGTGCTAGCAAATGGTCCCCTGTAAGCTTTCTGACCAGTTCTTCAAAGGCCTTATTGTCTTAGGAATGAGAGCTCTTGAAACTGCTGCTGCTGCTGCTGCTGCTGCTGTTGTAGCTACCTCCTGGGTGTTGCTGAGGCATGTACTCCAGGCCAACCCCCCACTCCAGTGCCCTAGATCTCTCTTCCTAAATTGTTTTGAGTTAGAAAAATGTCTGACCTGGACTTTTTGTTGAGTCTGCCACTCTAAAATTCTATTTGAAGTGTTATTTTAAAGTTGTTTGGAGAGGAATATTGGGAGAGTTCAGTTGAGTTCGTGCCCATTCTCTGCTGTCTTGGACATACTGAGTTTTAAAATGTCTATAGGACCATCCAGTTTAAGGCAATTGGAAATGTGAGACTAGGGGTAGGGAGTAAGGTTAGGGCTGGCTAAAGTAGATTTGAGAATTCTCAGTGTAGAAATAACCATGGAATCCATGGGATGAATCTCTGGGAGTTCATGAGATCACCAAGTAAACTAGAATTGAGAAGAGAAGAGGGCCCAGGACAAGATGTCTTTGGAACACCCATGGTAACTGGACATGACCTGGATGCAGATAGGCGTGTTTAGATAAGTAGGAAGAGAACTGGGGGTGGAGCCAAGATGATAGGGTAAAAGCAGAGACTTGCTTGAGACTTCCCCAAACCCCTCCAGATACCTGTAAAAATGATTCTAAACAAATTCAAGAGCAATAGAAACCACAGAATGACAGAGTAAAATAAATTTCCAGCCCAAGACAACCTGGAAGGTAGACAGGAATAATCTGTTGCACCAGTCTGAGAGAAGAGCACAATCCAGTGCAGGCACTCCAGCAAAGAACAAAGCCCCAATGAATCCAGATCAGGTCTCGGGGCATGGAATCACTGGGAGTTGTGGCAGTTTCCAGATTTCTGAACCCACAAAAGCTGAAGACAACTTAGAAGGTCAGTGGGAAAGGTCTATTCGACATTGGTGAGGGAGGAGTGTGGTCTGGCCCCAGCTTCAGGGTGGCAGTGGCAGCAGCAGCAGTGGCTATTTTCAGAGGTTTCAGCCCATGGACAGTGGGGGGATTGAACAGCTGATTAGAGGAGGCTTGCAGATCTCTTTTTGCTAGTGCTGAGACAGGTTTTTTTGCCTTGCCTTGTGCTTTGATCTGGGTCATAATCCTGAGTGGCAGTCCTGGGATGAGGAGCTCTGGTAAGCTTGTGGCAGCAAGAGACAGGGAATTCTCCTCATAGTTCCAAGGCAGAAAAGAGTGCTTGTAGTCACTCACAGATGAGAGGACAGACCAGGAGAGGAGTAAATACCTCCCCTTTGATCACACAGCCTTGGAAGAACTTAAAATTTACAGGTCCCTAGAAATAACTCTGAAAACACAAAACCCCTGAATCTTGGGACAATACACTCTGAACACTGGAAACAGAGTCCTATCCTAAGAAAGAGCTAAAAAGTCAGGTAATTGTTTGGGAAAATGAGCAAACAGTGCGGAAAAAAATCAGATAAAAGAATCTTAGTTTGGTGACAAGGAAGATCAAAACATTCACTCAGAAGACAACCAAGTCAAAGCTCCTACATCCAAAGCCTCTGAGAAAAATATGGATTGTCCTTAGACTATGGAAGTGCTCAAAAGGGATTTTGAAATCATGTAAGAGAACTAGAGGAAAAATTGCAAAGAAAAATAAGAGTGAGGCAAGAAAATAATGAAAAATGAGTCAACAGCTTGCTAAAGGAGACCCAGAAAGATGCAAAAGAAGATAACACCTTAAAGAACTTAAAGAACACCTTAGACTGACCCAAATGGCAAAGGAGGTCCAAAATCCAATGAGGAGAAGAATGCTGTAAAAAGCAGAATTGGCCAAATGGAAAAAAAAGGTCCAAAAATTAGCTAAAGAAAACAGTTCCTAAAAAGTAGAATAGGGCAAATGGAAGCTAATGACTATGGAAATCAAGAAATTATAAAACAAAACCAAAAGAATGGAAAAATAGAAGACAGTGTGAAAATATCTCTTTGGAAAAAAAAACTGACCTGGAAAATAGGTCCAGGAGAAATAATGTAAAAGTTATTGTACTGCCTGAAAGTCATGACCAAAAAAAAAAAAAGCCTAGACATCATCTGATATTCTAGAACGAGAAGTGAAAAAAGAAATAAAAAGAGATCCCAAAAAGAAAACTCCTAGGAACATTGTAGCTAAATTCCAGAGTTCCAAGGTCAAGGAGAAAATATTGCAAGCAGCCAGAAAGAAACAATTCAAGTGTTGTGGAACCACAGTCAGGATAGCACAAGATTTGGCAACTTCTGCATTAAGGGACTGGAGGGCTTGGAATATGAAGGAGCTAAGATTAAAACCAAGAATCATCTACTCAGCCAAAGTGAGTATAATTCTTTAGGGGGAAAATGATGATTCAATGAAATAGAGGACTTACAAGTATTCTTGATAAAAAGATCAGAACTGAATAAAAAATTTGACTTTCAAATATAAGAATCAAGAGAAACACGAAAAGGCAAACATTAAAAGAAAGAGAACTAGGACAAAATAGTATTATATAAAAGAGAGACAAAAAAGTATTACAAAGAAGAGGATGGTAAGCAATGTCAAAGGCTTAATTAAAAGAAAAGATAAAGAGTGAAGACTGAGAAAAGGTCACTGGATTTGACAACTGAGATTGGTTCCTTTGGAAAGATCACTTTCAGTTGAATGATAAGGTAAGAAGCCAGATTGTAGAGAGTTTAGAAGAGAGGAAGAGGAGAAGAAGGGGAGGTACTTTAAGAATAGGAGGTACCTATTCTAGATAGCAGGAGGCAGCTAAATGGTGCAGTGCATAGAATATTTTGCCTTGATTCGGGAAGACGAGTTTAAATCTGACTTCAGAGCCTTACTAGCTTACTAGCTGTGTGATTCTTTAGTGCCAATGCAATATTTACAGTGGTAGTAGTCACAATAAATATACCTACATAGTACTCAATCACAGAATATAACAAACTCTCCATATAGAAGACAGAAGCAAAACATTTATTCTGACACCAGAAAACCAAATCTCTACCCAAGAAAATTAAATCCCTTATAGCAGCATAGATATTCGTACACTGCAATGTAGCAGAGAAACACAGCATCCTTTAACCTTCCCACAAAACAACATAAGACCAATATTTACTCCCTGACTCCCTGAGGTGTGTGCTCTCCTCCAAACCATCTAATCTAACTGACTCCCAGCTTTCTGTGGGCTTTGCTCCACCCTTCAGCTAACTCCTTCCACCACAGGCTCCATATGATAACATTCATCCTATTAGGGGGCGAAGTATATTTTCAAAGCAGGGAAGATTCCTTTGGGCCCTGCTCTACTCTTCAGCCAAACTCTGCCCAACACAGGATCCATGTGATTACATTCAGCCTATTGGAGGCTGAGTTTATTTTCAAAGCAGGGAAGGTCTTCAAATTCCCTTAGGTTTATTAAGGGGAAGGGAAGATCTTCAAATTCCCATTATCATTATAGATTTCAGGCAAGGCACTTAACCTCTGTTTACCTTAATCCACTGGCTATAAACACAGTACTCATGAATTGGGAGCAGTGAGGCAACGTGGTGACTTGAAAGAGCTAGGGAAAGTGGCTATCTTGTCTAGAACTGTGCCTCTTAAACTGTGGGTTGTAACCCTATATGGGATTTTGAGCGGCAAAAGTTAAAGAAGACCTTGTCTATGGCTTTGGGGGCTACCATATTTGGATAAGAAATGCTGAACATCTGTGCTTGGTGTGGTGGTGTGATTGCCAGACTAAATACAATAAAGTTTGGTATTTCCATTTCGGTTTTCTGTTTTCCTATGAACAGGATGGAGATACATCTCTGAGCTAGGAAGAGATTAAGGTTAAGGTCAAGCTATAATGAAATGTCCCTAAACATGGAGCAGTAAAACAGTGGTTCTGCATGAACCGGTGTGTGTGTGTGTGTGACACACTGTGTGTGACAGAGACACTGTCAATAAGCAGTCATAACTTAAGGAAACTTGAAAACTAGGTTTATTAAAAGAGAATGTGAATTAAAAAGAGAATTAAAATATGCATGTGGAACTCAAAGAGTTCATAATGCATTCAGAAGTTCGCATATTTATGACAGTATAACAAAGGGAGGAAGAATAAGAATATCCACCCAAAGGGTACGGCATAGGCAAGAGAAAGGTTCAGTAGAGATGGGGAAAGGACAAAACCCCTCCTGAAGGGGAGGAGCAAGATGATAGCAAAGCCTCATTCTTTTTTCTTAGGAATTGCTATATCATGAAGATACAGTGCTCTGCTTATCTGTAAGGGTCCCAGCTGCACAAGCAGTTTCTTAGCCTATTGTAGACTGATTAATGCCTGTCTTAACATCCAAGGACACATAGGTAGTCCAATTTGGGATGCAAACAACAAATTATGTCAACTTTGGGTGGGGTTGGAGGGGATGTTGTTCTTGACACGTTCAGTGCCGCCTGCATGCTCTGAGGTCCATTATTTCTGGAAAATATGGCAACTCAAAAAGAAAAGTTTAGAGAACCGCTTACCATTCTTTAACAACAAACCCCAAACACAGAGGATCAGAGAAAGGCAGAAACAGAGGCAAGCTTATGTGTGCTCATAGACATAAGCATTGATTCCAGAGAAATAACTAGGTGTTTCTGTAGCTCTAAGAAGAGGGCTAAATGATTTCTGAGCTGTGCTCAGAATAATTACTTGTCCTATTAAGTTATGCTAATGCATCTCTTTCTTCTAAGTAGCTGGCAATTCCCAGAGTTTCTGGTAATTTTAGTAGAATCCTAGGATTATCAAATGTTTCCTGATTCCTCAAATTGTTAATCTCCTCCACCCTCCCAATCACTATGTATTCGTTTTATATATATTCTTTATTTGCTTGCGTCTGAATATTTTATATCTCCTTAAAGTCAGGGATTGTTTCACTTTTATATTTGTAGCAGCAACATCTAACACTGTATCTGACAAATGATAGGTCCTTAATGAATAGATGTGATTGATTAGTCCAATTAAAGCATGAAAAATAAAGCATTTATGTGCTAAGCACTGAAGATACAAATAAAAGCAGGGCAGCCCTTGTCCTCAGGGAGCTTACATTCTAAGGGGGAGACACTGCGTAAAGGGGAACTGGGAGAGAGCAGAGTGCACTCTGTCCAAGAAGTGCTCTGTGCATCCAGGGGAGCAGTGATGTAATGACTGCAAAGTCCCCTTAGATAAATTAAAGTGAACATAGTGAAGTTTACATATAGAGGAAAGAAACAGACAGTTCAGCAAGTGATATTTTGCCTAGGATAAAAGGAATTTTATCAAAATAAGCTTTTATTTGCATTTGACTATACATATAATTTATTGAAGTCCAAAAGACCGTTTTTCTTTTTCTAGAGTCAGAGGGTCACAATAATTCTTTCAGGATAATACAAATTAATCTGATGCTACTGGCAGTTTCATTAATCCAAAAATTACCAATCTTTCAAGGAGGGATACATAAACTCCTTGAAGGTAGGGATGCTTTCATTCTCTTTACCTGCCAGCATTTTGCCAGCAACGTAGTAGGTGTTTAATAAATGCTTGTAGATTGAATGATCTGTAATTGTGTCTCATGGTCAATCAACCTACTAAATAATATTTATTATGTGCATGGTATAGCAGTTTAAATAGACATAGCCCCTTGCAATGACAGTTAACGTAGGTAAAATAGGATCAGAGATTTAGGCCTGGAAGGAAAATGATAGATAAAGAAAATGAAGCCCAGATAGGTTAAGTGATTTGCCCAAGATTATGTGGCAAAGTTTCCCTGGTCTTTTGTTATTAGTAAGCCATAACAATTCATCCTATTCTATTACTGACTATGCTAAATTCACTGTGCTATAGGATTTATGGGGTATGTAGTGATAAGTGAAACATAGTTTTGCTACTGGAAGAATTTACAATTTGATCAGGGAGATAAGATGTATATATGCATATACAAATGATTATGTTATAAATAGAATATGATATGAGAATGAGAAATACAAAGTAGAGTCATATTTCTCATGAGAGAGAGAGTAGAAAAAAGGGGACAGGACCCACATATACAAAAATATTTATAGCATCTCCTTTTCTGGTGGCAAAGATTCAGAAATCAAGGGATACCAATCAGTTGGAATGGTTGAACAAGTTGTGGTATATGAATGTAACAGAATACTGTTGTGCCATAAGAAATGATGAGCATGTGGATTTCAGTAAAACCTGGAAAAACTTACATGAACTGATGCTGAGTGCGGTGAACAGAATCAGAAAAACATTGTATACAGTTACAGCAATACTGTGTGTTGATCAGCTCTGATAGATTTAGCTCTTCTCAGGAATACAGTGACCTAAGACAATTCCAAAAGATTCAAGATAGAATATCCTATCTACATCTAGAGAAAGAATAATAGTCTGAATGCAGACAGAAGCACACTATTTTCTCTCTTTCTTTTTTTGTGGATTTTCCCTTTTGTTCTTATTCTTTCATAGCATGACTAATGTGGAAATATATGCAGTATGATTGTACATGTATAGGCTGTATCAGATTGCATGCTCTCTTGAGGAGGAGGGAAGGATGGGAAGGAGAAAATAATTTGGAACTAAAAATCTTGTAAAGGTGAATGTGGAAAACTATCTTTACATGTAATTGGAAAAAATAAAATACTATTAAGGAAAACAAAATAAAAGGAAGAGATTAGTTTCTAAGTTTTGGGTGTATAGAAAATCCTTTTTAATGCCAAAAATTTTTTAACATTAGTATCCATTAGTTGAGAAAATATCTGATGGCAATAGGCTACAATGAGTTCCATATTGCTCTTAAATGAATTTATCTTTGTATCAATCATATATACATTTGAAACAATAGTAACATATATGTATGAGCTGTTTATTCAGGCTACCAAAAGTGTGTTTGTTTTATTGGGTCATGCTGTATATTTTGTTGGCATTAGATAGAGATCATATTGTTCATAGATGCTCATACAGTAACTCCATTTCCCTCCTAGGAGTTCAGGATTAGGAACTACTGGTCTAGTTAGTGAAATGGTGATGAATAATATGTTCCTCTGTCTCACAACAAGTGGAATTTAGGTGAAGTTAAATTGAATAAACATTTAGAAAATAACAGTGGTCAGTACCAAAGTGGAAAGACAAGACACAGTATAGTGGAAAGAGCTATTCTTACCCAGCAGAGGTGCATTCATGTCCTTCCTCTTATTTATACTTAGTTGTTTGAGTATGAGCAACATAATCCTCCTAATCTATGATGGCATTCCAACTGATGTTCTCTGAAATAGCACAGGGTTCTCACTCTTCTCTAGCTGACTGTCTTCAGACTGTCAGAGATGACTCCCTGGACTCTCCTCAGGCTGTCTCTAGCTCCTTAAGACCACTGGTATGTAGTTAAGCCTATGGCTAACCACCTTCTAATTACATTACATTAGGTTGTTTGAGGAACTTCTCACCTCCTAAAGGAGTAAAGAAGTATAAATACTAATTTATATTTCCTTTACAGTGGCTACCAAAGTATGAAAAGAGGCATTTCATATCCTTTCTGGTCTTACAAAAAGACTTACACTCAAGATTTCATACCCTTTTCAAACTTGAACGTACTACACAAAATTTATAATCAGTGAATAATGCACCAAGTGGGTTGGGAGAACTCAAATAAGCATAGATCCTCTGATCAACACCCTCCCACCTTATTCCTAAATATATCCAAAGTAAAGGTGGAAGGAGCAATAATAACTGGGGAAACCAAGAAAAGTCTTTAAAAGAAGGTAGCATTGGAGCTGAATCTTGAGGGAGCTAGGAATTCTGAAAGGTGGAGGGGAGGATTAAATAAGGTATACCTATTCTAATTAGAAGAACACATAGACTGGTGTTGGACCTATTGTGATTATTCCGAAGGTTTGTGTGATAGTGATGCTGTCAATTTGTAGAGATTTGAGACATTATAGGTATCTTTCATACCTCTACATTTATGCCCATGCCTCTGTGTGTATGAAAAATCTATTAAATGAGTATAATCATAACATTTGCTTATATTATAACAATTCAATTCTATTAAACAGCTTTTTCCAGTACAAAGAATAGTGTCAGGTGCCAAATAGATGCTTTTAGATGGTGATGAATGTTTAAATATGCTAGAAATCCAATATTTATATCGTATATCTTTTATGATTCTGGTTGCATTTGACTCTACCAAAAGGAGTTAATCAAATATCAATTCATTAACTTGAAGTTTATTAGCTTTGTAATTTGTCTCTTTAGAAAGGAATATAATTTTAAATCAAATGTTGTGCATTTCAAAAAACTGCTAAGTGAAGAGAGCAAGTAATTGTAATATAAATTTTATTGAATTCATTACAGAACTCTTTCTATTGAATTGTGAGTAGTTTGAGTGAAGTAGACACAAGTGAAATTTCACTACCTTTTAATGTTTGTCACTAATTGTATAAGATTTCCATTTATAGGGTTCGTAGGCTACAAATTCATGTTAAAATGTTTTTAATTATCTGAAAAGATATTGTAATCTTGAATGACCAGAATGTTAGTCTAATTACTTGAAAAGTAGTAGTTTAGTATCAAATGCATACATAAATACTTATGTATATAATTAGATATTATAGTGGATCTGTTGATATCATTGATGTCAGTATTATACACAACCATGGAAATTGCAGCCCATCCATACCTGCTCATTCTGTTTGACTCTTAGACATGTCTGCTCTTAAGTTTGCCACAAATATTCCACGCAGTGTGATGGAGATTTTTCTCATGTTGTCCTGGATATTGCTCAGCCCTCTATTTTCATGTGAGCAGCCCATCTTTTTTATTCATTTGTGATATCTTTTATTCTGGTTATAAATATCAGTAGAGGAAAAAGACAGATGTGGGTCTTCCCAAAGGTATTTCCCACTGTTATAGAGGAAACCTAGCGCAGAGTCCAGTTTAAATAAATATTTTCTACAGAGAGTGAAGATCTCAAGATACTCCTGATTACACATAGTATTGTTTTTGTTTGCCACAATTCCTGTAACAATAAAATGCCTCCTGAAAGAGATCAGGAACCACACAAAGTTTGGTTGACTGTGTATACAGGAAAATTTTTTATTTATTAGCATGGTTTGTTGTCCAAATTAAGACTTATAATTATATGATAGTTATGATAGAGCTTGTCTGTTAGTTTATGTATTGGGTAAATAGTACAAATGGTGAATGCTTTTTTTTTGTTAGTACAGAATTAAACAGGAGGTGGAAAGAAGAGAGCTGGATTACCTTTGGGAAATGGCAAAGCTCTTCTGATGGTACCTAAATTCTCCCAGAAACAAACGTTTTAAATATCAACTGTATACTAATATTTTTTCTTACTGCAAGACATAGTATAACATAATTGTTTCAGAAGAATTTAAATTGAGTGTCCCTCAGGAGAGGAACTTAGAGGCATCTGGTGAGTCTTAGCACACTGCATCATATAGCATTAATCAAGCATTTTTTTTAAAGCCAACCATGTGTTAGGCATTGTGCTGTCATACTTCTCAAATAATTTTAGTGCTACTATTCTGAAATAATATATATCTATATATCTATATAGTTATGTTAATATGGCTTTTGGGATACATTTCTAAAGTATAAAGGATATATATGTTTTCTATACAGCAGCTAGGTGGTACAGTGGATAGAACTCCCTAGCCAGGAATCAGGAAGAATAGAGTGCAAATGTGGCCTCAAACAGTATCTGTGTGACCATGGGCAAGTCACCCTGTTTGCCTCAGTTTCCTCATCTGTAAAATGAGCTAGAGAATGAAATGGCAAACTATTTTGTATATTTGCCAAGAAAATCTCAGATGGGGTCACAATCAGTTATGACTGAACAACAAAAACAACAAAATTTGTTTACTAATGCTGGCATGTATTCATACAATGTGTAAATTCATGTGATAAAGTAAGTATGGTAGTAGGGATCATTTAGGTGTAAATTTGGGTAACTATTTGGCAGTTTAAAAAAATTTTATCTTTTAAAGAAAAGGGAATAATTTTGATGTGACCAGTGCAGATAGCATTGGTGTGTTTTGTATGTTGGCTTTTCTCAGTCTGCTTTAATGTAGAATAATCTTGGTGTATCACTATTATTCTTTAAAACTTTTTTGTATTTAAATAGATATAATGCATTTCCACTTGTATACTTTAAAGCTAACTGTTTCATTGGCAGGATATAAACATTTTCTGTATTATATTTTGTGATTAGTATTTCTATTTTATAGGTGATAAACTATGATCATGGAAGAGGCCCAGTTTTCTTAGAAAGCTAATACAAATAAAAATAACAAAAATCCTTTCTCCCAGTGCCTGACACTACTTATTTAATACAGAACCAGAAACCTTTTGCTTTTTCTTCCTTCGATATCTAGTACAATTTTCTTGTAGTTTAAAGATTTCTCTCCCTACTTTAATCCATTCTCCCCACAGCTATCAAAGTCATTTTCCTAAAGTCTGCCAATGTCACACCTGACACCTTCCATAGTAAACCACAGTGCCTCTCTGTTACCTCAAGGATCAAATATAAAGTCTTCTGTTGGGCCTTTAAAGCACTTCCTAACTTGGGACCTTCCTTACTTTCCAATGTTCTTATGCTTTATTCACCATTAATGTCAGACCAAGATCTAAGCTTGTTTTAGTGCCTGCTTCAGCGACCTTCATGGTGATTGGAACAAATTGTTCTCATCTGCCCATTCCACCAGGGAAGTCTTCACTTCTTTGGGGTAGTCATGTCCCTAACTCACTGACAGGTTTGACGCCTCTCCATGACCCATTGTGATATGCTTATAACTTGATGCATTGCTCAGGCAGTGAAGAAGGTGATCCACTGCATGCTGGGCCATCACTAGTCATTCTGACTTTTGTTTGCTATGATGACTGTGGAAGAAAGAATGAGGCTGGGACTCTCAGACTCACAAAAATACAGAAAACACATCTTTCGCTAAAGGCAGCTTGGCTGCAGGGGCTTATTGAGGCAGCCGGGAGCGGAGGCTGACCCAGCCTGAAGATGAGACCGTGGCCAGGCCCAGGGCAGTGGGAAGGAGCCGGGCTGAGCTGAGCTGAGCCCCGCTCCACTGCAGCCAGTCTGCAGAGGAGAGGATCTACAGCCTCCAGCACCTCCACATCTGCCAAGGTGTGAGGAACGGGGATGGGAGAGTGGCCGCTCACGCCCAGAGCAGAGACTGGCCCAGCCCAAAACCACAGCCATGGCCAGGCCAGGCCCCAGGGCGGCCAGGAGAAGCCGAGACTCACAAGCCACAGCTTGAGTCTACTTCAGAGAAGATCTGTTGCACCTGAGGGCATCTTCACATTCACCAAACCAGGATTAGACAGTGAAAGTGAAAGTGAAAGTAAAGCTTTGAAAATTAATTTTAGAGAGGAAAAGCAGTTTGGCCAATCTGCCCCCAGGGCAAGGAAGCAGTGGGGGAGGGGAACTGCTGGAACCCGCTGCGGCCCCCACTGGGCTGCTTTAGAGCCCCTGGCCTGCAGACTCCACAGGGGGGATGAAACGATTGATCAGGGCCAAGTGCTCTTGCATTGAGCGGCCTGGATCTGGATCCTGGTCTTGGGTGGTGGTCCTGGGGTGTGCTTTCAGCAACCAAAGCTGGGGGGACTTGCAACACCCCCCTAATAGCTCCAGCAGCTGGGAAAACCCCAGCAATTTGGAACAGAGCTTTCCCCCCTGGAAGCAGAGTTTCACAGAGCTAAAAAAAACCCAACCAATTAACTGACTGGCC
>JAQQSW010009402.1:0-13241 GCA_028646575.1 Pseudocheirus occidentalis
CTCTGTCTCTCTCTTTCTTTCTCTTTTAGGAAGGGGGAAGATGGGGCAATTGGGGTTAAGTGACTTGTCTAAGGTCACATGGCTAGTAAGTATTAAGTGTTTGAGGCAGAATTTGAACTCTGGTCCTCCTGACTCCAGGGCCAGTGCTCTATTCACTGCGCCACCTAGGCACCCTGCCTCATCATCTTTTTATTACATTATATTTTATACATGTATAATACACATTATCATCACTATAGCATTTATATAGCACCTAGCATAGCACAGGCACTGTGTTGAGTGCATTACAAATATCTCATTTGATCCATGCAACAATCCTTGGAGGCGGATGCTGTTATTATGCCTATCTTACAGAAGCAAATAGAGATTAAGTGACTTGCCCAAGGTCACACAACCAGTAAGTGTCTGAGACCAAATCTGAACTCAGGTCTTCCTGACTCCAGGTAGAGCACTCTTCCACCTAGTTGCCAACATAGACATCATAAGCAACAGACATTTAACTGAGATCCTGTTATATACAGGGCACTTTGTTAAGTGCCAAGGCTGCAAAGAGGTACAAAGCATGATCTCTGTCCCCTGTGGCTTTGGGGGCACAGTAACAAGGGGTTTATTATCTATCTGGGGACAGGACATTAATACAAGAAAGAAACAACAATTAGAAAAATGGGTTTATGCATATTGGACACACATTAAAAAAGGTTGGTCTGTGTTTAATAAACTGCTTGGTTATATACATTCTTTGAGACATATGATTCCTGTTTCCATCTTTAAGCTTATTTTTTCCTTAATTCTTAAGGCCAGACATGTGGTGGTACTTTAGGCTTGTGAAACAATAAGTAGGTTTCTGCTCTGAAGGATTTAGGACATACATTTGAACAAACTAACATAATTTGGCCACCATTTACTTGGCTCTGGTGGGCCTGAAAGGACTTTAATGATAGCATCTTTCTGGAAGAGCTAGGTTGTCTTAGCTCCAGTAAGACCAATTTGTCCTGCTAATTAACCTGAATGCTGTAGATGGCCTAAGATTTGGAAAATTAGATTGTTCAAATATGTCGCCATTTGCCTTCTATCTTGATAATTTGTTCTTTCCCCAAATCATTGCCAGTCTAGACTTTGTCATTTGGCAGATACTTGCTTTGTTCTGTACAGAGTACTATGCCAGGCACTGGGAGGTGGTCATATGAAGCTTGTGATACAGTAAGTAGTTGCTGCTCTGAAGGATTTAGGACATATATTTGAAAAAATGAGCATAATTCTGAATGACTAAGTTCTTTTGACTATTATAAGTACCCAGATTAACTACACAGAATCTATGAAGGAAGATGCTGTCTGCATCCAGAGAAAGGAATGATAAGTGGAAGTACATATAGGATGATTTTACAGACATACATATATGCACACAACATATTTGTATCTAATGGTAGCAATCTCTAAGGTGGGGGTAGGAGGAAGGAAAAAAAGGGAAAAAAGAGTCACATGATAACATTATATATTTAAAAGGAATTAGCAAGACATACATAATAGATTTGCAGTCTCATGTGCAGTCATCTTTTTTTTCTATTCTAATATTTTATGGAAATGCTTGTTTTATGTCTTAAGTTAGGAATAAAGTAAATAAAATAAAAAAATAAATAAGACATGGACCGTCTGACTTCAGGAAGGTTGTAATTGAATTGGGGGAACGAAGCATTCACAAATGAAACTTTAAAAAAACAGTAAAGAAAACAATACAAAAATCACAAAGTAATATATAATTAAATGTTATTAATTAAGTGATACATATGTTGCATTCAGGATATTAGATTAGTTTTGTATTTATTCAGCATCTAGAAAAGCCCCCAAACTGAATACAGCATAAAGACTCAGGGCACTTAGTTTACTTCTATCTTTGAATGATCTCAATGGATGGCCATCTGTGCTCAACTTTAAGATGCTTGTTAGAATTTTGCACTTAAATATATTCTGCTTGAGTCTGAAGAACAATTAGACTTGTTCTTTTGGGTCCAGAAGGCAGGATCAAAGTGTAGAAGCTGCAAAAATGCCAATCAGAGCTTGATGTCAAAAAAGAGCTTCCTGTGAGTTAGCACAGTCCCAAAGTCAAATGTGCTACTTTGTGAGGTGGAGAGTTCCCACTCCTTAGAGGTCTTCAGGCAGAACTTGTCCAACCCCTTATATATACTAGAGTGATGATTCTTTTTAGTTGCATTTAGAATGACTGCTGAGATCTCTTTGAACTCTCAGATTCTTGGTGCTGTGACTCTGTGAAACACATCATAACATCTGCCCCTTTCACTTATTGCCATATTGGTTTATTCATCAAGCAATCAGCACATTTATTAAGAGCCAAACACCGTGCCGGGTGCTGGGGATCCAAAGACAAAGAATAAAGAACTCCCTGCTCTCAAGGATGTTCATGTTTTTTTCTCTGTGATATATGGGAGCACTAGTGACTACCATGCCTTACCTTGTCATCTGTCTTCTTCCTAGGATAAGAAGAAGCGGAGGCCAGGTCCACACCAGAAAGGTAGAAGATCTGTGGGAGCTTTATGGCTTATATGATATTGTTGTCAATTGTTCAGGCCTTGGAAGCAGAGAGTTAGTAGGTGACTCAGAGATTTTCCCTGTGAGAGGTCAAGTACTTAAAGTTCAAGCACCCTGGATGAAACATTTTATCCGAGATGGGGATGGACAGGCCTATATTTACCCAGGAGCCTTCAGTGTAACACTAGGTGGAACAAGACAAAAAGATGACTGGAACCTGTCCCCTGATCCACAGAATAGCAGAGACATTCTCGCCAAGTGCTGGGCTCTTGAGCCGTCTCTTCGAGGAGCCTGGGATATCAAAGAGAAGGTCGGCTTGCGACCATCACGGCCAGGAGTGAGACTACAAAAGGAGATACTAGTACAGGGTGGACATCAACTACCTGTGGTTCACAACTATGGCCATGGCTCTGGTGGCTTCTGTGTGCACTGGGGCACTGCTCTCCAGGCTGTTCAGTTGGTCAAGGAGTTAGTCACCACCTTGAAAATCTCCAGTTCCAAGGCAAAGCTATAGATATTATGAGACTGCATACAGTGCCATGTCATTGGTCACCAGCAATAATCTTCAATCAAATGTTAAGATGGCATAGAGCAGCAGTCTTCAACCTGTGAGTCGTGACCCCTTTGGGGGTTGAATGACCCTTTCACAGGGGTTGCCTAAGACCATCAGAAAACACGTATTTCCCATGGTCTTAGGAACTGAGACACTGCTCCTCTATCCATCTCTAGGCAGGTCCGCCCACATGCAGATACACCCACATATGAGTGTTAAAGGGTCACGGCATTAGGAAGGTTGAGAACCACTGACATGGAGTGTGAAAACTGAAATCCAGAAGACTCGTATTTTACTTCTGTCTTGGATACTTACATGGCTATGTGATGCTGGACAAGTCACCTACCCCCTTTGGGCTTCTGCTTCCTCATCTGTTAAATAAAGATAATAATAGCACCCACTTCACAGCGGTAAAGTGTTCTGCAAACCTTATATGTTAACTATTATAATAATGGCAATAAGAATAACAAACTGGGAGGTATAGGCTCACTAAGTGATTTTAGTACTAATGTGATGGATGTAGTAGACAGGACACAAATTGTTGGGGTTTATTTTTGTGCCGGTAAGGCAGTTGGGGTTAAGTGACTTGCCCAAGGTCACAGAGTTAGAAGTATCTAGTGTCTGAGGCTGGATTTGAACTGACTTCCTCCTCAGTACAGCCTCCTTCAGGGCTGAGAGTCTATTTACTGTACTACCTACCTGCCCTGGCAGGATGCTAATTGAAGAGAGATTCCCTGAAGATTGTGAAGTCTTCCAGATGTTCTTGCTTGTTTCTGATGTCAGAGCAGGCTGTATCAAGTCTCAAAGTATGACAGAACCTCCTTAGTGCAATACAAAGTCAATTAAAAGAGTTCAGACTTTACAATCCACATAGGAAAAATCAAGTGGATGAATACCTAATGTCTTCATCACGAGAAACAGCCTAATGAGTTAACTAGTTAATTTATTTAGGCCTGGCATTACAAAGTGAATAATGAACTGGACCTGTAATCTAATGAGAGAATGATCTGGATTGCATTTAGGACATGGTAATGCTTTTAATGACTTCAAGCTGCTCTATGATACACACAAAGATCATCTTTTAAGCACGAATATTCACTTTGTTGTACTACATCATTATGGAACATTCCAGTCCCTGAAAAGTCAAGCTTACAAGTGACACAAAAGGTCATAGAGATGCATGAAGGAGGGATAAGTTGGGTATGACACCTTACCAATGAGGACTTGCATGGAAGAAGAGGTATTAAATATATCATCATGGAAATGGATGGTTGGAAAAGGAGGTGTCCTGGTCATAGAGTAAGGGGAAAGCATAACAGATGGATAGCCCAAGTGTCACATACCCACAGAATGTTCAACAACATAGAGAAAAGCACCTAGCATGTTGGGTAGATCTTCTCTGGGGCATTTATGGGGAGAAAGGAGTAAGAACTGCCCAAGATAAAGAGTAAATGGATCATGGCAGTTAAGGGTATGTGCTCATCCATGACTTCAGAGATCCATTGAAATATTATAGCCCTAAAGTCAGAAGGGACATTAGAGGCCAATCCCTCATTTTACAGAGGGGGAGAATGAGGCTCAGGGCAGTGAAGTGCCCCGCCCAAGATCACACAAGGAAAAAGTGACAGAGCCAGGATTTGCAGTCAGGTCCAAGTCCCATACAGGTCCCCTCAAGCTTATGAAATCCTGCCTTGGACACTTACTAGCTGTGTAACTCTGGGCAGGTCACCAAAACTTTTGAGCCTCAGTTTCCTCATCTGTAAAATGGGGATAATAATAGCCCCTACCTTACAGAGTTGTCAAAATAAAATGAGATAACATGGATAAAGTGCTTTGCATACCTTAAAGGGCTATATAATTGTTAGCTGTTATTTTTTATTAGTTACATAGGTATTTTTTAAAATAATTTGTTAAATGCTCTCTTCATAACAATACTATGAGTACAAGCATTGTTTTACAGATGAGAAGAATGAAGCTCAAAGAAATTAGATGCTATTGTGGTAAGAAACCTGTGCCCCCTCCTCCCTCTTATTATCTTTCCCACTTCTTACCTGAGTAACCTTGGACAAATCACAAACCCCAGGGCCTCATTTAATGAAGTGGTTGGACTAGGCGCCCCTCTGACCCCCCCAGGTCCCTTCCAGTGTTATGTCTATGACCCCTCTGGAACCTATACCCTCATAATTACCTTGCCCCAATCACCTTACTAGTAAATTTTAAGAGCTTGGAAGGGACAACTAAAACCCAAGACTTTTGACTCCAAACCCAACACCTTTTCTTATGTCTTGGATCAATGGTGTAAACATTGTTTTTAAAGTCTTGCTATAGGATTAAGAATATTTGCCCGTGAAGAAAACATTCAGTACTACCTTTCCTACATTTTGAAAATGGGTACTAATATATCTAATAGCAAAAAACATTGGTAGATGTGTGAAGATTTATGAAACTATGTAGAACATAACCTTAAATTCTTTTGTCAAAAACAAAATTTATTTTAGGCTGTGTAGCCAAGGATGGCTGTTCGTTTTCATGTGTGCAAGGACTGTTTGTGTGTGTGTGTGTGTGTGAGAGAGAGAGAGAGAGTGACATCTTTTGTATCTCAATTCCAGTGTATAAAGTAATGGATGAAAGCCTTTGTAAGTCCACATAATACTTATATGCTCTGTTATTTTCAGGACGCAGTCCATTTACCATGATATTTTTCCTAGGTGAAATCACAGAGGAGACGCACAAGTCATTGTTGTTGAATAAAAGTATTATTTATCTTAATAATAGGACTAACTTTATGTTTCCTAGCTTAGGACTGGTGAGAGTGGTAAAACCTCCCCCATACCAGAGGTTGGCATTAATTTAATAACTGCTTTGGAATATCTTTCCCCATGTTCTTCTCCATTAGAATAGGTAATTGAAAATTGCTTATATTGTGATTATCTGATAAACAAGTACTGGTGGATTAGTTTGAGCATTTTTCTAAATTCTGCTGCAATTACATGTTTAAAAGGTTAATTTTGTAACAAAATAACAAAATTTGTAATAAAATTTTGTAATAAAGATGGAATGACCTTTCTGAATGGAAAAAACCCAATTGTTTCTTTTTATTGATGTCAATAACGTTTCCTTCTCTGTACTCGATACTCATTGTATTATGTCCCCAGTGCCTGGAGTGTAGTAGGTACTGAATACATATTTGCTAATTGAACACAAACTATCAACTAATTAATATTTACTGGGGTGGGCTAAAGCTAGATGTAGTCTATATAAAAACTGGGCAGAGGATGTGAGGGTGGAGTGAGCTAACTGCTTCACTCAATCATCCCATCCTTCCATTGTTCTCTCATTTTTATTTTTTTGTGAAATATCTAAATTCTTAACTTAAAAACTACATTTTATCTAAATGTATAATGTACTATATATATATATATATATATATATATATATACTATAAATGTACTGTAGCCATCTATATTATGTTAGTGGAAATCTGTTTATAATGGAATAGGAAAGGAAGTGATACCAAGTCTCTCATTACTATTCATGACAGTGCAAATACAGTCCCAGGACCTGGAAAACAGATAGGATGGGGTTTGCAAGGCTGATACTAGGCAGAAATCCAGACACCTAAATAATCAGCATTGTTAAATAGTAGGAAATGAGGTACGGTTCAGGGGGCAAGGATCTAGTCTCTAGAAGGACAAGGAAAGAATGACGAGTCCAGTCCTGTAGACTCTGGCATATCACGCAAAAAATCAGGGACAAGGCAAGAATGTGATCACTGGGAAAGAGTGTAAGAACTTAGTTCTTGGATTCAGGGCACAAGGTCAAACTGGGACCAGCTGCAGGTCTAACCTCACTTTGCACCAATGTTCTGCTGGCTTAGAACTTTATATTCCACCTGCTATGGCAAGATATTCCTTATTAAGCATAATGTTAGGCTTTACTTGAGTATTCCTTTTTTGTAGGGCAAGGAGAAATGTTTCTGTTTTGGCTTTCTTGAGCAGTTATCATAGGTGAGTGTTCTCCTAGCCTAGGTGAAATGGTGGATGCCAGCCCTATTCCAGGCAGGAAATAATAGGGACTCACTGAAGAAGTTTGCAAGGACCCTGGCAAAGCAAGTTTTTATTGCTCCTGCAAGGGTGAGGTTCTGTGGGGCCAAACTATTGACAAGGGCAGCATCAGCAGAGGGCTACTGGGTCTTCAACATCTCCTTCTCCACTGGTTCCTTCCCCTTAGCCTGCATGTTCAAATTTCCCTAGCCCTTATTTGTTTCTTCCAAAAGCATTATCATGACTTTTCACTTCCTCAGCTCTCTTCTCACTAATGGAAAAAGTTGCCTGTGCCCAATGCCTCCCCTTCCTCTCTATCCATTATCTCCTTACCTTCTTACAATCTGACTTCCCCTTCCAGCACTCTGCTGAAACTGCTGCCTCCAAGGTCGTCAGTGACTTCTTAATAAGCAAACTCAAAGGTTTCATCTCCACCTGTCTGCATGACATCTGTCCCCAGATGTCCCAATGGTACCTTATGTTTAACAGGTCAGCATTATTTTCCCCCTAAGCCTAAGCCTCCTTCTGACATCTCTGTTTCTGTCAGAATCCCATCTTGTAAAAGGAGCTTTCTCTGGCCCCCTTAATGCTAGAGTCTTTCACTTAAGATCATTTTCAATATGTCCTCTACGTATCTTGTTTGTATATGGTTGTCTCCTCCATTAGGCTATGAACACCTTGAGAACAGGGATTGCATTTGCCTTTATATGTATTCCCAACATTTAGGGCAGGGCCTGGAACAGAGTAGTGAGAGGGATGATTATTAACAACCAATGATCTGGGGAGATCCAGAGTCCTCCCCTTCTTCTGAAGTCCTGGTTTTAAAAAGTTCGGTCTCTTGAAGGATATTGCTGATAATGAGATTGGACTAACACCCCACTCTCATAGGCTAGCTATTGCAATCTGCTCAGGCTCAGGTAGGGCATAAATTCTTTGACTAGATGGCCTAAGACTGAGGGATGATTTGGGCATAGAGATTGTCCAAAGGCAAAACGTTGTCACTCTCAGTCCCTCATTTTATTTTATTTTATTTTTTGCAGGGGGGAAAGCAGGGCAATTAGGGTTAAGTGACTTGCCCAAGGTCACAGGGCTAGTAAGTGTTAAGTGTCTGAGGCCGGATTTGAACTCAGGTCCTCCTGACTGGTTCTCTATTCACTGTGGCACTTAGCTGCCTCAACCCCTCGTTTTAAATAGCCCACGTTCCATTGTGTTAACCAGAGTTGATTGCCACCCCTCAGGAACACCTGCTCTTGGAAGGGTATACAAATTATGAGCAGCCCAGCCACCATGATTGTCTTTGGTCTAAGAGAGATAGCCAAATGACCATCCTTTTATTAATAATTGCTGACCTTATTGATAAAATGATTAAAATTACCCAGAACCAATGTCTCTTAGAATTATTTTAATCACCACAGTAAGTGTTTAATAAATGCTTGTTAACTTGACTTGCTAAAGAGTCAACATCTCAATGGACCACACCTTACCTGTTTGGTCAGTAGTTTCCTCTTCCCTCCCCCACTGCTAGTGATTCCCTTTTGAGATTACCTTTATTTATAGTGTATATCTTGCATGCACTGTCTCATTTGTATGTTGTTCTCCCATTAGACTGTAAGCTCCTTGAGGGCAGGGGCTGTTTTTGCCTTTATATCCCCAGCACTTAGTACAGTGCCCAGAATAGAGGAGACACTTAATAAATGCTTCTTGACTGATTGTGTTCAGTATTAGGCTCGAGCAAGTCTCAAGGATTCTCAATGTAAAGTGAGCCTGCTTCTGCCCAACTCTAGAAGCCTCAGGCTCTCAGGTCTATTTAAGGCTGTCTCTGTTTCTGTCTGTGTCTCTGCTCTGACTTCCCAGGAGTCTGTGAAGCCCATGTCTGTTTTCTCTCAAATGCTAGCATCTTCTGTTTATGATCCCTGAACTATTAAGGTTTGATGGTCCTTCCCAAGTCTTCTGAAACTTTCAATACAATTAAGCAAACATTTACCAATTACCTACTGAATGCAAAACACTACACCAGGAGAGATGCTGAGTTTAGATAAGACAGGGAGGGCCATTTGTCCTCAAGGAACCAGCTGTCAAGTTAGTAAGATGAGACATAGATGCCAGTAACTAAGTTTTATCCAATGACACATGATAAGTACTTTAGGGAAGTATGACAAAAAGAGTTCTAAGCTTGTTCCCAATAAAAGGGATCAAGAAATGTGTCACGGCAGTAGTATTAACCAAGTTGAGATTTAAAGAATGGACAGGAATTCAACAAGTGGGAAAGGGAGAGGGAGACCATACCAGACATAGAAAACAGCATGAGCAAATGCTCCAGGGTACGAAAGCACACAGTACATTCTAAGGACTCGAGCATAGTGTATATCTAAGGATGGAAAAGTAGGATGGCCTTTGATTGTAGAATGGATGTCAAACTAAGGTTTTGAACTTTATTTGATAGATAGTGGGGAGCTCCTGAAGATTTTTTGAGCAGAAAACAGACATGACCAGATCTACATATAAGGAAGATTATTCTGATATGGTAATGATGTGGTTAGGGTCAGGATTGCTTTGAAGATGCCAAAATACCACCTCAAGTCTTCTCTCAGCCAAAGAAAAGTAAAGTTTATTAAAAGTTCACTTGTATTAGACACAGAGTAATTTTCTGTGCTAGAAAATTCTATGGCACTCACACACATTGGGCCAAGAAGGGATCTTATATACAGGAAGGTTGTGGGAGGAATCTAGGGGTGGTCTGGAGGAGGAGTTTGGGGAGGGTCTTCAGGAGGAGTTAATGAGGTCAATGAGTGATGAAGGGTGGGAAGTTGTTGAGGCTACCTGGAGCCAATAGACAATGGTGGGCTAGGCCAGTTCAAGGGTGGATTGATATTTTGATAGGCTCAAGGGTGAGAAGCACATGAACAATGGAGAGCTAGGCTAGTAACAGAGGTCTGGGCAGAGCCACAATGAAAAGCTTATGGCCTCTGCACATGCCTCTTCAAGTGGGAAGATTTAGTCAGTTCAAGGGGTTTCCCAGAGTCTGTACTTCAAAGAGTCAAGAACAGTTCAAGGGGGTTCCCAGAGCCTGCACTTCATCATTCCCCCCTCAAACAAATGGGACCCAAATTCCTTTGGGGTAAAGGGTGAAGGTCTCAGCTTCTGAAAGTGCTTCCTGCTGGCAAGAGGCGTAGAGCTGTCCCTGCCTCTCTGGGTCCTGTTCAAGGGGGTCAGACTTCACATTCAAGGGGTCAGATTCCTGGAACATGGATGATGCCAGGTGCAGTGGGCTGGAGAACTTGGATTCGGTCGGAGATTTACATAGCCTTAGTGGTCATCCAGAGGTCAATGGCTTGAAGGAGGAGACAAACCTGGCAAGAAGGTTAAGCAAATGAAGACCAAATAGGCACCAAACAGAGAGAGTGAGAGGGAGAGTGAGAGGGAGAGTGAGAGGGAGAAGGAGAGGGAGAAGGAGAGAAAGAGGGAGAGAAAGAGGGGGAAGGAGAGGGGGAGGGAAAGGGAGAGGGAGAGAGAAAGGACAATTTCCTTGGTACAAAAGACAATTTTCCTGATTGGAATTGAAGGTGACTATGGCAAGGCCAAAAGGAAAAGGGTAGGTATAATTTCACCTCTTTTTATCCTCTTTACTGGAGGGGGCTGGGGACTTTCTAAACAGCAGCTTAAGGTCCTCCAAGGGCTCACAGGTATGTTCTGGAGTCTTGGGGGAGGGGGAAACAACTGGTTTAATCCTACAGTTATGAGTCCAGCTGGGGAGACCTTCAAGTTTTACTGCTGTAGGAGTAGTGAGTATGACTCGGTAGGGTCCCTTCCATTTGACATCTAACTGTTCTCCCTTTTGGGTTTTCCATGACTTTAAGTAGACTCAGTCTCCAAGTTGTACTGCAGCAGGACACTCCTTTTCATTGCCAAGAGGTTCTGGGAGATACTTATTGGCATATTCAGTCAGAGCATTCCTGACAGCTCCTTAACTGAGTTGCAAATTGGGTAATTAAATGCTATTCTGGGTCCACCAGGATGTCAGAGGTTAGGAAGGGCCTCCCATACATGAGTTCAAAGGGACTAAGCTTGATATTTTTCTGAGGTGTGATTTGGACTCTGAGCAGCCCAATTGGGAGATTTTCAACCCAGTCTTCTCTGGTTTCTATGCATAGTTTATAAGGACCTGCTTAAGGGCATGGTTCAGGATCTCAGGGCTGTTAACAAAGCTGTCATCCCTCTACACCCTATAGTCCCCAATCCAGTACTAACCACATCAGTAGTATAAAGGATGGATAAGAGGAAGAAAAAGTAGAGCTAAGAAAACCTGTGAGGAGGCTATCGCAGTATTCCAGAATGGTAACAGTGGGGATAAAGAAGAAAGGGTGTATACAAGAAATATCGCAGAGGGAGGATTGACAAGGTTTGGTAAATAATTTTAAGAGGTGATGGGGAGGAAAGAGTAAAAGAATGCACATGAATTTTGGACATT
The DNA here is from genome assembly GCA_028646575.1 of Pseudocheirus occidentalis. Taxonomy (NCBI): domain Eukaryota; kingdom Metazoa; phylum Chordata; class Mammalia; order Diprotodontia; family Pseudocheiridae; genus Pseudocheirus; species Pseudocheirus occidentalis. The sequence continues at coordinate 11,609 of JAQQSW010009402.1, forward strand.
GGCAAGTAGGTGAATGAATCCAGATAACGACTGGGACTGGATCAGAGAGAAAGAGCTGTATGATAACTCCATAAGCCTCTCTAATCCAAATCAATAAGGGTTTATTAACTACCTACTATGCACCAGACACTATGTTAATCCCTCTGTGAAGCTGTCTTGACATTTACTCCATAGAGGAGAAGTTGGCCTGGAGTCAATGGCAGTGAGTTTGGAAATATGAAGCCATTCCTGTAATGTGGCATCAAGAATTTACAGCTGCAAAGGCTAATGGGAAATAGGGGTGGGAGCCAAGTAGATGGTCATTGTATTGCTTCACTAATTTTGACTAGCTTTGTACTATGCCGCATGCTTAAGAAATGTCTTTTGGAAATTATCTTCAAACCCTTAAATCTAAAGATGTAATACTGTGTAATAGTATAGTGGAAAGCACATTACATTAGAAATTAGGGGTTTCTACTAATAACCCCTTATATGATCTTGGTCAAATGACTTAATTATTCTAGGCATCTGACCTGTAGAATGAGGGAGTTAGACTAAGTAACTTCATTCCTTTAATAAACATTTATAAGTGCCTACTATGTGTAAGGCATTGTCCTAGGTGTTGGGGATACAAAAATGAAAAATAGGTCTGGGGACTTCAAATCAATTATTGGGATATGCTGTGCAAACATATGGTTCTAATACAAATTAAGATGAGGTCAGTGCATAGGAGAGGTCAAACAAGGATGCCTGAGATATTTGGGAAGGAAGGATCAGATGGTGGTAGGAGAATTAGCCTTGGCTTTGTAAGGGAAGTGGTACCTGAACTGGGTCTTGGAGAGACGGAAATATTTTTTTGTTTTTGTTTTTTTACATTTATTTTTTCCCTTCATTACATGTATACAAAATATTTTTTTAAACATTCTTTTAAAAAACATTTGAGTTTTAAATTCTCACTCTCCTTCAGTCTTCTTTGAGAAAGCAAGGAGTTTGATACAGATTATACATGTCCAGTCATGCAAAACATTTCCATGTTAGCCATGTGCAAAAGAAAATGAAGACCAAAACCATAAGAATAATAAAGTAAAAAAAGAGGATGCTTCCAACAGTTCTTTTTCTGGAGGTGGATGGCATTTTTCATCATAGGTAAAGGGAAAGATTTCAATAGGTTGAGCTGTTCATAAACTACAGGATTTAGAGCTGGAAGCAACCTTAGAGGCTATATCTAGCCTAACGTCTTCACTTCACAAGTGAGGGAAACTGAGGTCCAGGGAGGTAAAGTGACTTCCCCAGTCACTCAGGTAGTAAGTGTTGGAAGCAAGTATGAATGGAAATCTCCTGTGCCCTATAACACAGCAAGGGGGTTCAGAGGCTATTGTCAAGAATGTGACTGGAGCTGATGATGACTGGAGTTGACATCTCAAGCCTTTGATGTCCTCTCTGAGACTTCATAGGACTTGTAGCAAGGGTACAACAGAAGAATCATCAAGGGTATGAACAACACCGAGGAACAGAGACTCCTAGGCAAAGCCGTCTAGCAGCAACTCCATCTCCCTAAGAGCATTGTTGTTTTCCTATATAAAGGTCTCTTCTGCCTCACGCCCTCTTTCTATCCCTCAAGGATAATAAAGTCTGCAATCACAGTATAATGGGC
>JAQQSW010009403.1:0-13240 GCA_028646575.1 Pseudocheirus occidentalis
TGCTGCTACAGCCGCCTCCTGCTGCTTCCTTGCCCTGGGAGCAGTTTGGCCGGACTGCTTGTCTCCTCCCCAGTTAGCAAAATCCACTGACCTTTCTCTTAGCCTTTTTTTCTTCTGGCCTGATAGATGTGGTAATTGTGCCTCCAGTGCAGCTGATCTGCTCAGCCAGGTTTTGGCCGTGGTTCCCAGACTGCTACGAAGAGCCTCGCCTGCTGCGCTGCCTGTAGCAACAGATGTGCTTTCTGTCTTTTGGAGAGTTTTGGAGCTTGAAAATCTGTTTAGCGTCCCATTTTATGAGTTTTTTAGCATGTTTGTGTGGGAGCTGTGGTGCTTTGCTGCTTCTATGCCGCCATCTTGGCTCAATAAATTTCTTTTCAAAAGAAAATATAGCCAATAAGAAAATGGAATGTAATTCTTTGAGGGTGGGGACTATTTCATCTTAATATTTATATCTCCACTGCTGAAATCTGGTGCTTGGCACTAGGTCTTTAAAAAATGTTTGTTTTATTCGTTCAAAAAAATTAACCAAAATTTAGGCCAACTCTACCCACAACAGTCCCTTTAACATATTGGTAAATGGAGTGTCCCTTTGTGAAATGGAATCTCCTTGTGGGGAAAGGTTGTCTTATTATTTTACACACACACAACACACACACACACGCAACTTTATTTTTAAAATAAAGAGCTAGTGTAATTCTTTTTCTTTTTGATTAGTAGAGAGTATGGTTTTCATGTTAGAAAGTAGGAGTGGGTAATAATTTTGTTTGAGATACCCCTATACAACACATATTTCTTTTAGGTACTTATGTGGAACCAGTAAAGTAATATCTGAGATCATTGTCTTATTTTTAGCTTTATTTTTCTAACACCTAGCACAGTGCCTGGTTAAAAATAGTATCCAAAAATATATACAGATACACACACACACACACACATATATACATAATGAGTGTGTGTGTGTGAGAGAGAGAGAGAGACAGAGTCAGAGAGAGAGACAGAGAGAGAGAGAGAGAGAGAGAGAGAGAGAGAGAGAGAGAGAGAGAAGGGGGTAGGGGGAAGGGTCATGTTCAATTGAATTCAAGTATGTCTCACTGGATTTCCATCAAGCATCAATAAATAACTTTACTTTCAGACTGAGGATTGATCTGCTAGTGTGTTCTTTTTCCTCAGCACAAATGTCTCATCCAGCTTACTAACTTTAGACAAATCAGACTTTGAATGGAAATGAGACCATAGCCTCAAATAGAATAACACATGGCAACATATGTTTTCATGACCAGGAACTTTTTCCTTTAGTGAGAAAGTAATACTTTGGGCTTTCTAAATCACCAGTCTACATGAATTCCTTTAATATAAACTTGTCCTTTTTTAGTTTTAAAGGGAAAAAACTCAGAGATGTGGAAATAGCATTCTAGCCTTCAGTTTAATCCTCAGAGGGTTCCGATGACTTTCAGGCATGTAAGTTGTTTCCAGTTGTACCTTCAAAGGGAATTGATCTGATAGTCATGAATTTCTCTTTTGCTCATTCTTCCTAAGACAGAGGATTAACTTTGGAGTCATTGTGATTCTTAACTGCTACAGACTTGCAGTTTCTGTTCCTGATAATTTAATTAATTTTCACTTCCCAATGTCTTTCCCCAACAGACAGATGCTTCCTTTAAGGAGGGTTCCAGTGAGTCTCCAATGACGTATGTGCTGTGTCTGATACTTCTTTCATTGCTCAAGTGAATCCCAGTGAGATTTTGGACTGCTATTTCTTCCAACACCCATTTATTTTTTTCCTTTTCTGATGGTATATGTTTTGGGTACTGAAAATCCCACCATCAATATTATATATTCTGCTCATTCAATTTTTCTAGTATGAAATGAAACTATCATTATATTATATACAGAATAGGAATGTATTGACGGCACCTATTTCCTAGCTCAACAGAACACCATCTCCCGGCAAAATCTCTCCTTTTGCCGTTGGGAATTCCTCTACCACACTTTGACACTGATTTATTAGACAATAGAAGGAGGAAAAGTCAGCACTGGCCTCTAGGAAAATGTACGAAAGCTTCCTAGGCCAGGCCACCTGGGGAAAGTTTGAAGAGAATAAACCTGTTTAGTGCCAGCAACTAGCAAACATCCACTTGTGATGATATTCTGACCATGGATGAAAAACTTTCCAGCTTGTTATGTAAGGGCAATTGTCACATATCAATGAGCATGCATGGCTCCAAGGCTTTAATCTGTAATTATACAAAACTAGTGATAAGAGAGAAATAAGTGTTTAAGAATCTAAGAATCAATCCACATCCAGAGAAAGAACTACAGAGTCAGAATGAAGAGTGAGGCAGATTCTTCTCCCTTTTGCTCTGCTTTCTTTCTCATGGCTTCTCCCATTCATTTTTCTTCTATGCAACATGACTAATGTGAAAATGGGTTTAATAGGAATGAAGGTCTAAAGTCCGTATTGGATTACACACAATCATGGGGAGGGAGGGGGAAAGGAAGGGGAGAAAATTTAAAACTCATGGATGTGAATGTTGACAACTGAAAATAAATAAATGAAATATTAAAAAAAGAATCTAAGAATCACTAGATTCCAATGGTTTATTAAGACTATCTCTAGGTCTCAATGATAGAACTAAGTTCTAGGTTACACTTATTTTATTTTTTAATTTATTGACTTGTTTATTTACTTTTAGTTTACCAGATTCAGTTACAGAATCATTTGAGTTTCACATTTTCTTCCCTTCCTTTCTCTCCCCCCCATAGTGACATACAATCATGTATGGGATCTGCAAACACTTTCACATTATACAATATTCTGGTTGTATAGAAATATTGTAACCAATGGAGCAAATAATGGGAAGAAAAGAAGAAAAGAAACAAAACCAAACATGGAAAAGAACAATAGCATGTGTTGCTTCAGTCTCCATTTAAATTCTGGTCTTTCTAGTTCTTTCTCTGAGGGTAGATATCTCCTTCTATTCTGAGACTTGTAGGGCTGTCTTTTAACTGTGCATTACTGAAAAGAGTACAGTTACACTTACTATTAATAGGTTATACTTATTAAAAGAAGAAAAGAGCAGGCCAGCTAATTCAAATCACAAGATAAATCAAAATTAATTAAATTCAGTACTTTAGTAGATGGTGTAGTAAGTTGAGTCAGAAAGACCTGCATCAAAATCCAGCTTCCCACACAATCTGTGTGACCCTGAGCAAGTCACTTAACCCTTTGTGCCTCAGTTTCTTCATATTTAAAACAAGCTAGATAAGGAAATGGAATATTGTATGAGCATCTCTGCCAAGGAAACCCCAAATGAGACCATGAAGAGTTGGCCACAACTGGAACAACTGAACAGAAAAGTTTACTGTAATCTATATTTTTCTTCTTTTTTTTAATTAAATAATATCTTTTCCAATTATATGGAAAGATAGTTTTCAACATTTATTTTAATAAGTATCTGAATTAAAAAATTGTCCCCCTCCTTTCTGAATCCCCTCCCTGATACAGCAATCAAAGTTATATAGGTAAAACATGCACAAGCATATATAAATTTTTCCACATAAATCATGTTGTGAAAGAAGAAACAGTACAAAAGGGAAAATCCAGCAAAAAAGTGACAATAGTATGCTTTAATTTGGAATCAGACTCCATAGTTTTTCTCTGGATGTGGAGAACATTTCCCATCATGAGTTGTTTGGAATTGTCTTGGATCATTGTATTGCTGAGAAGAGCTAAGTCAATCATAGATGATCATCACACAATATAACCTATCTTTCTTAACCTTCATTATTCATTCAACAAACATTTATGAAAAGTCAATGATACCCAATATCCATTGGAGTACTGTTTTAAAATCTCATTGTGGAATAGTGGTGACCTTGGTTCCTTGAAAGCTATGCCAGATTCCACCATGATAAAAAGATTTCCAGTAGGATCATTCTTGGTTATCCCCACATGACATTCCTTTGCCCATGTCCATACCTTTGCACTGAATATGTCCCATTCTTAGAATGGTTCATTCTCTTCACTTCTACCTTGTAGAATCCTTGATCTCTTTCAATATGCTTCTTGATGAAGATGTCCTACATGAGACCTTTTCTGGTTCTCTCCAATGCCATGCCTTTCTCATTAAGATTACATTGTATCTGCATGGTAAGGATTTTGTAGATCCAGGAATGTACATATTGTCTCCTCTGTTGGAGGAGCTTCTTGAGGTCAGGGACAATTTTGGTATTTCATTTATATTTCCAGCACAGGGCGATGGGATGAAAATGTCCAGGGAAAAGCTTGCCTATGCTCAGGCATGTTTTCTGGAAGAAGAGTTCGAGCTCTAGTAAAGTCAAGTGGTATAGAACAACACTGAATAACCTTCCTCCCCCAATGAAATGAGATCTCTCATGATAAATATAAAAACTCCTCATGGAAATGGGACTCATTTCCAAATCATCTGCCTTTTTTTGGTCCAATCACTGACTTCTTCCAATTGACATCAACATCCAACTCTCCTGAGTCAACAAAACAGCCCTGGCATGACATGGTAAAACAAGATAGTGATGCAAAGTAGATAAAGGAAGAACATGAGTAAAGTGCCTAGGATGTACACTGGCCTAACTGCTGGAGATACAAAGAAAGGCACAAAAAAGAAATCTGTAGAGGAGCGCACAATCTAACTAATCTAAAGCACAAACCATTATGTACAACAAGGATGCAATCAGGACATACTGAAGGGAATAAAAGAAAAGGTGCTATCAATAAGGAAGCTTAGAAAAATTGCTAGTAGAAGGTGTTTGTTTGGCTATCGCTTATAGGAAGCCAAGAAGTAGAGATGAGGAAGGAGAGCATTCCAGGATGGAGGACAGCCAAGGAAAATGTCTGGAGATGGAAGGTCTTGTGAGAGGAACAGACAGGAGGCCAACATCTCCTGATCACAAAGAAAGGGGTGGGGAGGGAGGAGTAAGAAAACTGGAAAGGTAAGAGGAAGAAAGGGGATGAAGAAGTTTGAACACCAAAAAGTGATACCCAATTAAAAACTAGGTCTAGGAAGGTTCCGTGACTTGCTTGAGGTGACCCAAGAAGGAAGGAGCAGAGGAAGGATTTGAGCCCAGGGCTTCTAACTACAGAGTCAGACACTTCCATTGGCAGTTAAGACATATTTATTAAATGCCTACTATGTGTCAGGTGCTGTGCTAAGCACTGTCCTGGGGCTAGGGAAAAGGTATGGCTAGATAAAGACGAAGAGTGTGGGCTCTTAGCCCTCATTTGGAGGATGTTCAAGCAGACCCCCTTCAAGACCCTCTAAGTGATAGTCTTCTTTGAGCATAGCATCAAGTAGACTTGTAGATCCAAGAGAGGAGATGGAAGAGGTTGACCCTGCTTCAGGGACTGAAGGAAAAGACTAGGAAGATGTTAGGGAAGTGAACAGCTCCATCATGTCCCTATCCCTAACTTGCTCTTCTAGACACCTTTGTGCCTGTGTGGAGATTCACCTTGACTGAGATCTAGGACACTCTCTTGGATGAGCTGAGGTATCTCACTCCTAAGGAGGCTGCTCCTTCATTCTTTATTATCTGGTATATATTCTCCCACATAGTCCTTCTCTGTTTCTGCATTGCTATGATTTGGATAATGGAATTTCTTTGCTATTCTGTATGCAAGTTCATTATGGAAATGGTATTTGGTGAGAAAGGGGTCAAGCCTTGGAAATAGAGTTCGGGGTTCCCCTTTCCCCCAAATGATAAAACAATCAAAAGATAGAGAGAACTAATTATATCCACTAGGTTAATAATTGAGGGGAGCAGATATATACATATACACATACACATACACATACATATACACACATATACATGTACATGTACATGTACATATACATGTACACATACATATACACATACATACACACAAACATATATATGTATATATACACACACATATACACATATAGACCTATACCCTATCTCTCTGAGGAGATTAGAATGGTAGCCTCCAGTTCCCACTGTCTATCTCCTCTCCTGGCAGTGAAACTCTTCATAGGGAATGGATGGGGAAAGAAGAGTTTAGAAATATCTACCGTACCTCCTTTTGAACCATACATAAGGACTGTCCCTTGTCACAGTTGGGCCCCTCCATACATTCTTTTATTCCTATGAAACAGAGAGAGACAGAGACAGAGACAGAGACAGAGAGAGAGAGAGAGAGAGACAGAGAGAGAGACAGAGAGAGAGACAGACAGAGAGACAGACAGAGAGAGAGACAGAGAGAAAGAGAGACAGAGAGACAGACAGAGAGAGAGACAGAGAGAGAGAGACAGACAGAGAGAGAGAGAGAAGAGAGTAGAGAGGAGGGAGAGATACAGACAGATAGACAGAGATAGAGAGTAGAGAGATGTATAGAGAAATACATGAGCAAAGGTGGACAAATAAATAGGTAAGAAAAATGAGATAATAAGAACAATGAAGGGTACCCATGCAGCACAGTCAATTTTGAAAAGCAGGCCAGTGACATTGCCTCACTTGATCCTCACAAAAGAATGAAAAACAAGTCCTGGAGACACAATGATCCTCCTTTTCCAGATGAGAACATAAAGGCCCAGGAAGGTTTAGTCACTTACACCAGGTCATGAAGGTAGGAGGTGGTTTTTGACTCAGCTATAATTAGAGTGTCCATGTCTGATGCTCTCTCTATGTGGTTCTATAGCATGTGCTACAGGATGTGACAGTCTCATTCATTCCCCGATGACTGGGATTGTTCAAATGATGTTCACTTCTCCAGCCCAGATGGCTTGCTTCTTTTGCTTCCCTCGCATGCATAACCACTCCAGTTGGCATAGGTGAATTTCAGTAGTGATTGGGAAAATGATACCCGAAAATGCAAGAGCAAGACTATATTAAGGTATGGTGCCCATTCTTCTACAGTGGGAATAAAACATGAAGATTTTCCTCACAACAAAAAATTGAGGTGAAATGAAAGTGAAAACCAGGCATCAAAATAACTTGTAATGTTAATGAACTTTCTACTTTGAAACACATGTGAGGCGCCTTTCCTTGCCCTAGCAGCAGCCTGCACTAGGCTTTAAATCAGTTATATGGAGTGAACATTGGTGGAGGGTGATCAGTAATCAGACTGTAGGATATTTGGTAACTGAAAGGTGCCATAGTGATTAGCAAAGGCTCTTCTCCTCCTGCCTTCACATTCCAGACGATCTGAAGTCAAGGGAAGCCAAGGCTTAAGTACTATGATGCCACAAAGTGATAGCATCTGTAACCACTAGAGACTCACAAACGAGTTGGCTCTTAATTTGACAAGATGGATTTAAATGCCCAGGTTGCTAGCAATTCTGCCCTTGGAAGTATAGGCATGAAGCCTATGAATGACCCATAATGAAGGTACTGGTTAGAGGGAGAAAGGCTCTGTCCCCAGGGGGCTGGAAAACTGGGATTGGGGTCCCAGCCCCATGCTTTTTTGTGTGACCCCCAGAGTTGCCCAATATTATCATATCATAGGCAAGGGACAAAAGGAAATGAACAGGGCAGGGTCAGCCACAGGCATTGGTGAAAAGTAAGATGAGATCTAACTGAGGTGCTCTTTTTCTGAATGGATCAGCCTAGAAATGGGTACCAGTTTTATTCATACATGGTAAAGCCGAGAAAGAGCAGGACGGATCTTTCCTGTTTTTTGGCTTTTTTATTTTTATTATCATTTCGTTTTCTAGTCTCTAAGCTATGATGAAAAGGTATTAACCTTCCCACTTGGGTTTTTGCTTCTCCTATCTTCAAGGAGAAAGAATAATGGAAGTTACCAGGGCTGCTGGCACAGGTTCTCTAATGCCTCACATGCCTGATATTTTCTGCCACCTCCTTCCTCTCCATATATTCTCCCTCCTCTCTTTTTTTTTTTGCTTTTTGGAGGGCAGTTGGGGTTAAGTGACTTGCCCAAGGTCACACGGCTAGTTTTTTGTGTTAAGTGTCTGAGGCCGGATTTGAACTCAGGTACTCCTGACTCCAGGGCCGGTGCTTTATTCACTGCACCACCTAGCCGCCCCCTCTCCCTCCTCTCTTAAGATAAATCTACAAGATTCTTGATAAAGGGGGAAAGAGAAAAAAAAGTACTCATCAATCCTTATCTCAGGTTAGCTTCTTCCCTTTCCATTCAAGGAAGAAATTCAACTCCCAGTTAGGTAGCACCTTAAATCTTCTTAGAAAGTAGCCAATCCAAGCCTTGCCAGAGGGACTGATACCAAGACCAGAAGAAAAAGCATGGACCTGAAAGGTCAAATCCTAGCTATTCCCCATATTCACTCTGTGAACAAATCACTTAATCTTCCAACTGTTCTGTTTTCTTGTCAGGAAAATACAACCTTGATGGAGGGAATCTTTGAAAACATTCAAGTGTTACAGCCATCTGAGTGATTTCTGCAACTGATGACACATTACATTAGTGACAAACAAGCACGAGGGCTCACATAAAGTAAACTCAATCTGGGGGGCATTTCATAACTCACTCTATTGGAATGATGCCCCCATTGAAACTTTTTTCCAGAAAAATGGAGAGGGGGGGGAAGGAGGGAGAGAGGGAGGGAGAGAAAGAGGGAGGGAGGGAAAGATCTCATGCAAGCACTCAAGTTAAAACAATAAACTTAACCCCACCCCTACTCAAAAAATTTTCAAAGTATTTTTCCTATTCTTCTCTCTCAATTGGGCTGGTGCCCTATATAAGGATTTTTGGCCCTTCAGATTTATTATACACAGAACACTAAAAAAGAGAATATGTAGCATAAAGCAGCATTCTTTCACATTTTCTTTTCACAATTACACCAACAAATACCTAAGGAAACTGCTAAACCAATTAGTAATGGTGAAATCGAAGAGGAAACTATATTGGGCAATCGTTCCAGCCCCACATCATGAATTCTACCCAAGGCAGGAAATGTGAAAGAAAGGTGAGCTGGAATCTCTGGCTTTCTGACTTCAAACTTCTGGCTTTCTGACTTAAAAAAATATTATTATGGACACAGAACATGGCTAAACCTATAGCATTCTTTATCACTATCAGCTCAGCTATCTGTGTGTGTGTGTGTGTGTGCTGTCCTGCTTATCTCTACATATGTCTGCATCCCTCTATGTATTTGCTTGTCTCTGTCTTACTATCTGTCTCTCTTAGTCTCTCTGCCTTTCTCTGTCTCTCCCTCTTCATTCCTCCATTCCTCTTTTTCTCTTATACAGAGCCCTCTAGCTCTCAAATAGTGGTTTGGGCCAGAAACACTCTACTGGAACTCCAATCAGGAGTCAATCTTCAGTTGTGTCCATTAGAACAAAATAAGTTTCTGGATCTTGGAAATTCAGAAAGTCAGCTATCTGACTTTGATCTAAATCCCATTGCATAATACCTGAAAAAAAGTTTGCAAACAGCTAGAACAAGCCACTCCTGTGATTCTTGAAGAGTCCAACCTTAAATTCATAGAGAATTTAGTGCTGGGTTGCCAGCTAATAGAAATAAATTCCATACAACAGCATAAAAGACCCTCCAGAAGTTCACCAAGCCTGTCCCTGCCACAAAATTCCAGTATGGAGAGTTAGACTGAAAAACATAATATTTTTTAATGAAAGATCCCCAAAAAAGAGTTATTTTGGTAACAAGATGTCCAATACTGAAGTCCAGAAAAAAATAACTCCCCAACATCTATAAGCTAAATTTCAAAGGAAAACACAGCTTGTCCTTAAGGTCAACTAGAATTTCTGGAAGAAAGGAAATATCATTTAAAACATAAGAGGATAAAGGAAAGAGCTGGGAGGACAGTTTGAGGTGCAAGGCCTGGAAGGAGAGCTAACGGTTCCGTGAGACAGCTGTGAAATGTTATCTAAGTAACAGACTCTGAAAATTACAACAAGCAAGCACAAGTTAATAACTCAATGAACCAACAAAAACACTAAAAAAAACCCAAAATTCAAACATTAAAAATCAGAAGAAGGACTTCTGCAACCAACACAGCAGATTAAGCAGTAAGTGACGCTCATCTTCCTTTCTTGATGCTGAAAAATCCAGATAATACTGTCCCAGGAAAAATCCTGAAATAGTGGGGCCAGCAAAGACAAAGTACAGCTCTAGAGCCTAAAGGGATTCATGTGAAAGGTCCCTCTTGCTGAGGATGAAGATCAGTACAGGAAGGGAAGCACCCCAGCAAGTTAGCAGCAGGCCCCACCTCAGCAAACCAGAAGGAGATCCTAAACCCCAGGGTGGTGGAACAGGCAAAGGCCAACACCAGGCACACTCTAGCCACCAGCACAAGCTGAGCACCAGATAAGCAACCAGCCTCCAGAACCTGAGGCCCAGGACACAAAATCAGTAACCAGGTCCCTAGTTCCCAGCACAAGAAGCATGTGACAGTGCCCCTTGTGCCCCAGAAGCAGAGTTCAACTTTAAAGCCAGGGTAAAAAAAGCAAACAACATGAGCAAAAAGCAATGAAGAAAAACAATGACCATGGAGAAGTATCTTGGAGATGGAGAAGATCAAAACACAAATTCAGGAGATGACAACATTGTTGATATAATGACATACAAAACCTCAAAGGGAAATATGAACTAGTCTCAAGTCCAAAAAGACTTCTTGGAAGAGCTCAAAAAGGATTTTAAAAGTCAAATAAGAGAGGTAGGAAAAAATAAATACTTCTTTAAAAATACAATTGACAAAATGGGGGGAAAATAAACTGAAGAAAACAATTCCTTTAAAGTGAGAACTGACTAAATAGAAAAGGAGGTACAAAAGCTAAGTGAATAAAATTTCATTAAAAATTAGAATTGGGCAAGAAGAAGCTAATGACTATGAGACATCAATAATTAGTAGAAAACATTAAAAGACAGAAAAATAAAAGAAAATCATAAACTACCTCATTAAAAATTAGAAGACGGAGTATAAACAGGACTTCTCTGCTGCTCTAGCCTCCACCTCCTCCAATACAAGTAAAAAAATTACTCTAAACTGATTTTAGAGCTACAGAACCCACAAAGTGACAGACAGAAACAAATCTTCTGACTGAAGGCAGCCCACCAGGCCAACAGAAAAGGACTATGCACCAAGCTGGGAGCTAAGTCCAACCCTGCATGAGCCATGGTTTTTGTCCCAGGGCAGCCCTGGCCAGGAGCAGCCAGACGAGATTTCAAGAGAGTGAAAGCCCAGCAGCTGTGGTGGTTTTCAGACTTCTCAACCCAGAAATGCCAAAGATAAAGTAAAAGGTCAGTGTGGACCTCTGTTGGAACAGTGGTAAACAGAAGAGCATTCATGAGCCCCTGCCCTGGGGTGAGAAGTGGGAGAGGCATATCAGCTGTGTTGCACAGCTGTATCAGGAGCTTCTGGCTTGTAGATTGTAGGGGGACCACACGACAATGCAGAAGGTAATCACTTTTCCTTTAACCTGCTTGGATCTGGATCAAAGTCTTGGGTGGAGGTTCTGGGGTATGTGGCCAGGTGTCAGAGCCAGTGGGGGCTGCAGAGAGTGCACCCTCCTAATTGCTCTAGCAGCTGCAAAAACCCCAGGGACTTAGGACAAAGCTCTTTCCATTATGAAAGCAGAGTTCTATGGTTGCAAAGACTTAAAAAGTCAAGTAATGGACTAGTAACATGAGCAAGCAGAGAAAACACAAACCTAACATAGATTCCTTTTTCAGGGACAAAAAAGAATGAAAGCATAGCATAGGAGGAATACAATGAAGTTAGAACTCCTGCATCAAAATCTCCCAAGAAAAAACATGAACCGATTACAGACCATGGAGTAGATTTAGGATTTTGAAAATCAAATAAGAGAAGTAGAGAAAAAATTGGGAATAGAAATGAGAATCATGCAAGCAAATCAAGAAAAGAGAGTCAAAAACCTGACTGAAGAAAATAATGCCTTAAATATAGACTAACTCAAATGGGAAAAGATGCCAAAAAGTCAAAGAGGAGAAGAATGCCTTAAAAAGTCAAATGTGCAAGATGGAAAAGAAATTTCAAAAACTCACTGAAGAGAATAATTCCTTCAAAATTAGATTGGAGCAAAGGGGCGGAGCCAAGATGGCGGCATAGAAGCAGCAAGGTCCCGCAGCTCTAACACTGCCACCCTGAACACATATAAAATATGAGCCCAGAGAAAGTCTAGGACTCTCAGACTCACAAAAATACAGAGAACACACTTCTCGCTGAAGGCAGCTCTGCAGCAGGGGCTCATCTCAGCAGCCGGAATGGAGGCTGGAACAGCCTGAAGCCTGAAGCCGAGACCACGGCCAGGCCTGGGATGGTGGGAAGGAGCCGAGCTGAGCTGAGCCCCGCAGCCAGTCTTCAGAGGTTCTACAGCCTCCAGCACCTCCACATCTGCCAAGGTGTGAGGAACAGGACAGGAGAGGGGCAGCTGGCACCACAGTGAAGCAGAGAACAGCCAGCACAAAACCGCAGCTGCGGCCAGGCAAAGCCCCAGGGTGGCCACGTGGAGTGGAGGAGCGCAAGAGTGGAGCCTCCCAAACCGCAGCTTGAGTCTGCTTCAAAAACAATCTAAAGCGCCTGCCTTAGGGGAGCTTCAGTCAGAGACAGTTAGTGAAAATGAAGCCTCAAAAATTAATTTGGGTGTGGTAAAGGTGTTCGGCCAATCTGCCCCTGGGCAAGGAAGCAGTGGGGTAAGGGAACTGCTGGATCCACCAGCGGTCCCCACCAAGCTGCTTCAGAGCCCCTGGACTGCGGATTCAGCAGGGGGGCTGAATCGATTGATCAGGGCCAAGTGCTCTTCATTGAGCAGCCTGGATCAAGATTGTGGTCTTGGGTGGTGGTCCTGGGGTGCACTTTCAGCAAGCCAAAGCTGCGGGGACTTGCAACACCCCCCTAATAGCTCCAGCTGTTGGGAAAACCCCAGCGATTTGGAACAGAGCTTCACCCCTTGGAAGCAAAGTTTCACAGAGCTAAAAAATCAACCAATTAATTGACAGGACAGCATGAGGAAAAGGAAGCAAAATAAAAACAGCCATAAAACTCTAGAATCCTTTTTTGTGGACAAAAAGGATCAAAGCATGGAATGGGAGGAAGAGAGCCCAGAACTCAGAACTCCCACACCAAATGCTTCCAAGACAATTGAAGAAAGCCTAGAAGCTATACAGTGACTGAAAAAGGACTTTGAAAACCAAATAATAGAAGTGGAGGAAAAATTGGGAAGAGAAATGAGAGTGATGCAAGAAAATCATGAAAAGAGAGTCAACAACCTGACTGAAGAAAACAACACTTTA
>JAQQSW010009404.1:0-13240 GCA_028646575.1 Pseudocheirus occidentalis
TTTTTTTCTTTAAGGCCTAAAGGTAAGAATGCATCAAATTATTCTTCCCTTCCTTCTTCCAAATCCCTTTATTCCCCTTCTTTCTCCAACCATGTCCCTGACAACAGTCCCCAGCCAGTCAACTTGGCATTGTCAGATGGAGAACTGAGATGACATTCTGATTGACCTCATCTCAACCCACAGAATATGGGTTCTAGAGCTGCTTAAAAGGGGCCAAATGTCACAACGGAGCTGACTTCATCAGCCTGGGAATTTATAGCCTATTCTCACCTAACAAAGGAGCTTCCTATTCTTGCGTTTTTCAGATGGAAATGTATGAAAATTATTAAAATGTGCAAAAAACACCCTCTGCTCATTCCTGTGTAGAAAATAATCTTGTCAGACGGGATCTTGTAGGTATTAACAGGGCGTGTACCAGCATAAAGGCAGTAATTGACAGAGAAGGGCACTCTGACCTTCCCAAGAGGCTTGACAGGCCTTGATCTTCCTGTCTTTGGGATCCTTCTCAATAATGCCTTTCAGGCTATGTCAGGCTAGCTATAGTGGCAATTCTTTAGGGATGAGCAGCCTTAATTCCCTAAATAGTTTGCCTTCATTTGTCTGAAGGCAAAAGTAGACATGAGATAAATTTAGCTTGGTGAAATAAACTAGAAAGTTTCATAGTGAAATTGCCATATAGGCAATAGGAGACAAATCCTTAAGATTCCATAAGCCAATAAGATTCTTTGCCTTATACAAAGTGCAGGATGTTTCTGGAGTTCAAGACAAAAGAACAAGAGAAGAGCAGAAGGAAGGAAGGAAGGAAGGAAGGAAGGAAGGAAGGAAGGAAGGAAGGAATGTAATTCGGTTTCCTAGAGAGGAATGCCTACAGGTATGATAGAGCTCTGTCATCAGCACCCTACCTGCCATCAACCCCCTACCTGCTTTGAACTTGTATCCCAGGTCCTAGCAAAGTAGCAGGTACAATACAAGTTTAATAAGTACAAGTTGATTGATTGATCACATAGATCTTTCAAAGCTACCTCTCCCTTCATGTACTTATCTTCAAAAATTTGGATCTTATCCTGACTCATCACGTACTATATGAGACATTTTTACCACTGATCCAGGCAGGTAAAGACAGATCTCGAACACCTTTAAATTCACTCACCTTTATGAAGTCTATAAATGAGAGACCAAAAACTTCAGACTCGGCCATATAAACTTGGTCTGGAGATGCCAACAACATCCATTCAAGAGATATATCCAACCTACTGACCTTCTTCTGCTGACACCATGATGAGTACTTTCTGACAGGGGAGTTGTGATTCTATTAGAATACGTTAAATTGGCATCCTAGAATCATATATTCTTGGCACTGAAAGGGATCTTAGAGAGAGGTGGTCTAGTCCTGGCACCAATATTTGCTAGCTGTGAAAGCCTGGAAACTTAGGATCTTTAAGTCTCAATTTCCCAAAGGCTATATGGGAATAATTACAGTTAACATTTACAATCTGAAATGACTATTATGGTGAAGGTACTTTGTAATCACTAAAAAACTATGTAAATGTACTGTTATTATTATCTAGTCTAATACAACAGAAAGGCAAATCTTACAGAAAGGGAAACTAAGGCCCAAATTGATTTGCCCAAGATAACACAGCACAGATGAAACTAGAACCCAAGGTATCCAGAATCCCACTACAATGTTCTAACCATGCTGCTAGTCATCTACATTAGGATATTATTCTTACAGGGTCTAATTATTTTTTTGGAGGAGTGGAGAAGGATAGCTTATAAGTAGAGAGTTGGGGAGGAGAAGAAAAGACCATTTTATTATTCAAAAGGATTTTTTAGTTATAGAAGACCAGATAGCATAGCATCATAGATTGGAGTTGGAAGTTACCTTAGATATCACTTATTCCAACCCCTCATTTTAAATAGAATTAAGGGAACTGAGGAATAGATAGAATCAATGACTTTCTCAAGGTCATATAGATAAATGGTACAATCAGGATTTGAAACTTGTGCTTCTGACTCTAGATCCAGTATGCTTTCCACAGTACCATGTAGCTTCCCCAGAGTCTAGTTCCAATCAATAGGTTCTGTCTACTTAATACCAAAATATTTAGATTAAAAATGAAAAAAAATTCAGACCATTATCTGTAAGTTCTGAGTCAGTCAGCCGTCAGGGTGATATGCTGAACATCTGAATCCTTATCTGGCCTTTAGTGTTGCAGACATAATTATTGTTCATTTCTCAGAAAAGACCAAATACTAACTTATGAACTAGAAACAAGCACTTTTTAAAGAAATATTTCCTATTTATTTTTTCAAAATCAAGAGTGTATAAAAAGTAATAACTCAGAACTTAGTGTTTCTTGGGATTATTCTAGAAAGGTGTCATATATGTTTTGTCATCCAAATTGACAAAATATATTTCAATTTTCCCTCTAGTACATTTGTTTTTCTATCCCTGGCTTGTTTGCTTTCTCTCTTATATTTGATAGTCTCAAGAGGCCCTTTCTCCTGATTGAATAACACATAGTATTGCCTTTGGAAGAAAAAAAAAAGGAAGAAAGAAAAACTTGGCAAAAATATTTTTAACCCTGACTACAAAATTGATTTGGGTAACTACTTCCTTTTTCCCATTAAGTGAACTCTCAAATTCTTTCCATAATAATGGCCCCTATTTCTCTACAGGACATGACAATAGGATAGGCCTTGCTGCTGACACAGAATGGAAAAGAGCCTTTATCAACTGCATTTTTGTTTGGTAATGGTAGAAAAAAAACTAAAGGAATCACCTTCATATATTTGTTAAGCTTAATTTTTTTTATGCAAATCATCCATCCAATAGTTGGAGAATTTTGTTTTAATGACATTAATCTTGCTTTATTGTTGCATTACTGCCAATTGAAATCCTCACATGCCAGCATGAATGGTTGTAGGAAGCCTTCCCTTATCTCTTCATTTTGAGAGATCTCACACATCTCTAAGCTTTCATGATGATTGCTTTGATCTAACTTGTGCACTTAAATTCCAGTGTGTATTATAGTTCTTCATGTAATGTATCCACCTATTGCAATGAAAAGCACTTTGATGGTAGAGACTATGCCAGTTTCAACCTTCATATTTCCAGTAATTAGCTCAAGATTTTGCATAACATAGCTGTTTTTATAATGTTTTATTTTTTAAAAAATCATCTATGGATAAACCAAGTTTTTTTGGTTTCTATCGCCCCTTTATCCCTTACATGACTGAAGGAGCCATGCCCAATTAGATTGTAATAATAAATGCTTATTGAACGAATGGATTAATAAATCCGATATTTCAATGGATCTGAGATCATCTCAATTCATCTCAGCATGGTACTCATGTTGCCCAAGCAGATAACAACCCATTCAAATTTCTGCACCCTATGAGATTACTGTCCATGTCTTCCTGTAAATCCTCCACAGAGGTGTTGTTCAATTGTTTTGTTTTGTTTTTCTATTTATTTGTTTAATCATTGCCCAGGTACTAAAGGAGCACTTATTTGTTGAGTTGAATTCTGTTATAATTGGACTTAACTAACTTACTTCCTTTTCCAGCTATACATTTCTGGGACCATGTCTCTTATGTCATTTCATGAGCATGTCACTGATATTTTTTCTGTTAATTTGTAATTTATTATTTATTTGTAACTTTTTAATTATTATTTTGAGTTTCAAATTCTTTCCCTCCCTCCAGCCTCTCCTGTACCCATTGAAAAGGCAAGTGATATGATTTCAACTATATATGTGAATACATGCAAATAATTAGTCATGTTGGAAAAAAGGCAAGAAAGATAAAGTGAAAAAAATGTACTTCAATTTGCACTCAGAGTTCATCAGTTCTCTCTCTGGAGGTGGATAAAATTTTTCATCATGAGTCTTATCGATTTGTCTTGGATTATTGTATTCACCAGTGTAGTTAAGTCTTTCACAGTTGATCATCATTACAGTATTGCTATAACTGTGCATAATCTTCTCCTAGTTTTGCTCATTTCACTCCACATCAGTTGATATAAGTTTTCCCAGGTTTTTCTGAAACCATTTCCCTTGTTATTACTTATAGCAAAATAGAATTCAGTCACAACCATATACTACAACTTGTTCAATCATTGTCCAGTGATGGGCATGCCCAAAATATTCAGTTCAATATCACCACAAAAAGAACTGCTATAAATATTTGTGTACATACAGGTCCTTTTCCTATTTATTCAATGTCTCTGAGATACAGATCTGGGAGTGGTATTGCTAAATCAAAAGATATGCCGTTTTATAGCCTGTTGGGCATAATTTCAAATTGTTTTCCAGAATGATTGGACAAGTTTATAACTCTACCAAGGGTGCAATAGTGTCCCTATTTTTTTCTGTCTCCCCTCTGTTATGTTTCATTATTCTTTTCTGTAATGTTAGGCTAATCTGATATTTGTGAGCTGGTACTTGAGAGTTATTTTAATTTACATTTCTCTAATCAATTGTGTTTTAGAGCATTTTTCAAATCTATTGATAGCTTTGATTTCTCTTCTTAAAACTGCCTTCTAGTATACTTTGACCATTTATCAATTGGGGGATAGCTCTTATTTTTATAAATTTGTCTAAGATCCCTATATATTTAAGAAATGGGGGGGTGACTAGGTGGCACAGTGAATGGAGCACTGGTCCTGGAGTCAGGAGGAACTGAGTTCAAATTTGGGCTTGGACACTTTACACAAAACTAGCCATGTGATCTTGGGCAAGTCGCTTAACCCCAATTGCCCTACATTTCCCCCTCCAAAAAGCAAAAAAAAGAAGAAAATGACCCCTTTTCTGAAAAATTTTCTGCAATTTTTTTGAAATATTACTTCATTGTCTATGGTAGCAGATAAGAAAAATGTAGTTTTCCTGATTATCTCTTTTCATTGTCTATTTTTGCTTTTGTTTTGTCTAAGTTCATGATTGATACCCTTACTTTTTTATGTCAGCTGAAGCATAATAAATCTGTTCCAGTTCCTTATTTTAACTCTCTTTGTGTCTTTCTGTTTTAAAAGTATTTCTTGTAAACTATATATTGTTATATATATTGTTAGATCCTGGTTCTGCTTTTGGATTCTACTATCCACTACTGTTTTATGGGTGAGTTCATCTCATTCACATTCACAGTTATGATTACTATGTCCATCCTTTTTCTCTTCTGTTTATTCTTCTCTTTCTCCCTTTTTACCTCATCCCTTCTCAAAAGTCTGTTTTGCTTCTAAACACTGTCTGTACTCTTCTCCCTTTTATCCTGCATACCCTGCTTCTCATATCACCTTACCCTCCTATTTGCTTGTTTGGTAAGATAGATTTCTATATCCTACTGAGTGTGTATATCAGTTCTTCCCTCTTTGGATCAATTTGATGAAATTGAGGTTCAAGCACTGCCTGCCACACCTCCTATTTTCCTCTCCATGTAAAAATTCTTCCATTCATTTCATGCCAATATTATGGAGATAATTTCCCTCATTATCTTTTTCCCTTCCCCCTTCTCTTAATACATCCCTCTTTCTCATCCCTTCAGTTGTTTGAAGATTGTCTCAACATAACTCACATGGATGCCTTTTAGACTGATTCTAGTTCCATGTCACCACATTAATAACATTAAAGTTCTTGGAAGTTACGTGCATCATCCTTTAATATAGGGATGTAAACAGTTTAAACTTTTGAATCATTTATGATTTCTCTTTCAGTTTTACCTTTTTTATGCTTTTCTTTAGTCTTGTGTTTGAACATCAGATTACTATACAGGTCTGGCTTTTTTTTTTATCAGGAATGCTTGAAAGTCCTCTATTTCATTATGTATCCATTTTTCCCCTAAAGGATTATACTCAGTTTTGTTGGCTAGGTTACTCTCAGTTGGAATGCTAGCTCCTTTGCCTTCCAGAATATCATATTCCAAATTCTCCACTCTTTTAAGATGGAAAGTAATAAATCTTGTGTGATTCTGATTGTGACTCCATGAATAGTTTCTTTCTGGCTGCTTGCAATACTTTCTCCTTCACCTAGCAGGTCTGGAATTGGGTTATAATATTTTGGGGAGTTTTCATTTTTGGATGTCTTTCAGGAGCTTATCAGTGGATGCTTTCAATTTCTATTTTACCACTGGAACCTGAGATATCAAAGTAGTTTTAATTTATATTTTCTTGATATTTGATGTATAGGCTCTCTCTCTCTCTCTCTCTCTCTCTCTCTCTGTCATGACTTCTTTCAGGTAGTCCAAATAATTTTTAAATGATCTCTTCTTAAATTATTTTTCAGGTAAACTGGTTTTTTTCCCCAATTTCTCATTTTCATCTATTTTTTAATTCTTAGACTGTTTTTATAGTTTCTTGGTATCTCATGGAATCATCATCATCCACTTGCCCAATTATAATTTTTAGAGCACTATATTCTGCAGGGAACTTTTGTATCCCTTTTCTGTATTTAGGCAATTCTGCATTTTAAGAAATTATTTTTGGGGTAGCTAAGTAACACAGTGCACAGAGCACTGGCCCTGGAGTCAGGAAGACCTGAGTTTAATTCTGTCCTCAGACACATAACACTTACTAGCTGTGTGACCTTGGGCAAGTCATTAAACCCAATCGCTCTGTCCTCCCCCCTCCACAATGCAAAAAACCAAAATGAAACAAAAAAAGAATTTATTTTCTTTGGTGAATCTTCATACCTCTTTTATCAAAAGACCAATTCTACTTATGAATATATTATTTTTAATATTTTTGTTACTCTTTCACCAAACTGTTTATTCTTTGTTAATAATTTTCTTCTATCACCTTAATTCTTTCCCTGACTTTCTACCACCTTTTTCTCTTCTTTGGGCATGCACCTAATTTGAGTTTTTCTTTGAAGCTTTGCTTATAACTGTCTTTAATGTGTTGTCTTCTTATGAGTTTTTGTCTTGGTCTTCCTTGCCACCATAGAAATTTTTTATAATCATTTCTATATAATCATTATATTTATTATTTTATTTTATTTTATCATATAATTATATAAACATTATAATCTTTTCATTGTTATTTGCAC
The DNA here is from genome assembly GCA_028646575.1 of Pseudocheirus occidentalis. Classification (NCBI taxonomy): domain Eukaryota; kingdom Metazoa; phylum Chordata; class Mammalia; order Diprotodontia; family Pseudocheiridae; genus Pseudocheirus; species Pseudocheirus occidentalis. The sequence continues at coordinate 7,044 of JAQQSW010009404.1, forward strand.
ATCATTCCCAACATGTTTCTTGACTTTGAACTTCATGTTAAAGTTGGGCTCTGCAGATTTCTGAAAAGAGAGGTACTTTGCCAAGCTTTAGGTTTTAACGTGCTGCTGTTTTCAAATCTAGTTCTGGGTAAGTCTTTGGTGCTTCCTGAGAGAGGTATGGTCACTTCTTGTCTTCATTCTGCAGGAAGTACCCTTCCTCCCCTGCTACAGTGAATGCAAATATTCTTTTGGCTGTGGACCTGTGACCAGACCTCCTGTTCCCTTGTGACTGACTACAAGTACTCTTCTCTACCCTAGAAAAAGTGACCCAGAACTGTGTATGGGCAATAGAATTGCCAAATAGCCCCAGGCATGTTCCCAGTGTCAGCTCAGAGTCCCCTATAATTTCTTCTGACCAGTTATCCAATCTCGTTACTGTCTCTGGGCTATGGACTCCCAAAGTTGCTGCTGCTGTTTTGCAACCACCTCCAAAGCCCAAAGTCAGGGTTGACACTCTGTGAGCTCCAATCCAGTCTCCATCCTGGTGTCATAGAACTCTTTTGCTAACTTCATCTCCTAGGTTGCTTTGGACTAGCAAAATGTCTCCCTCTGAATTTTATTGACTTTGTCACTCCAAAATTTGAGAGAGAGAAAGAAAGAGAAAGAGAAAAAGAGAGAGAGAAAGAGAGAGAGAAAGAGAGAGAGAGAAAGAGAAAGAGAGAGAGAGAGAGAGAGAGAGAGAGAGAGAGAGAGAGAGAGAGAGAGAGAATGTTTGCAAATACATTGGAAAAATGCTTTCTCTGGATTGTCCACAATTCTTTGTATCTTGATTGTTCTGACTGTGATAATGTGTGTATGTGTGCATGTATATGTATATGTATGTATATCTGCATTATATATTTACAATAAAAGTGAAACAGATTGAAGTCTTGTTTTTCATTTCCAATTTCACATTTTCATCTCTCTCTCTCTACCTATGTCTCTCCCCATGTTTGTGTATGTGTGTGTGTGTATGTGTATGCTGTAGCCATTTGCATGACAGAAATAGAAAGAGAAGGCAAGTTTCAACCTAAAAAACAGATGCAAAGACATCACTGGATGACCATGTATGTTGGAGTCAGAGGGAACCTCAGCAAACTGAAGTACTGTGTTTTGTGATGGTGACATTGCTCCCTTATGAAACCTCAGAGGATTGTTTGTAGGCTCAGTGGTCATTGATTTGGGAATAAAACATGACTATGAGATACATGAGGCTGCAGGTATAAGAGTACAGAACCTGGACTTAGGCAGATGGGATCTCTAGGCACCTGTGTGACCCTAGGCACCTCTTTAACCTTTCTGAGCGTGTTTCCTTGTAATAAAAGCTAAAATGTGGCTACCATTTTAAGATCACAAAGCATTTTACGTGCTCTCTTGCTTAATTCTCACTACTACATTGTGAAACAAGTGCTATTATTATCACATCTGACAGATGAGGAAACTGAGAGTTTGAGAACTCATGGAACCTACCCAGAGTCACACAGCTAATACAGGTTTAAGATCCTATATTAACAATCAGGTTTTCTAAGCCTAGCATCCTATGCATTCCACCATTCAGATGCTGCCTCCGCCAACTGGGAGGAATCATAGCACCTCCTTCTCAGGGCTGGGAGGTTCAAACGAGATGCTGTATGTAAAGGTTTGTAAACTTTAATGCCAAATATAAATGTCAACTGATATCATTTGTGGGGCCTGAGATCATTTACAGCGTGTTATTTTCTACACTGCTTTCCACAGACACATAAACTTAAAAAATTATTGTAAACAAATTAAAATGCATCTTTGAGGGCTCCTACAACATAAAAAGAAAGGGCAGCCTGAGAGGAGCCTCTGGCATGGGAAGGCGTCACCCTCACACATTTGACTTGATGAGGGGAGGGGTTTGTTGGCTGATTATTGAAGAGTGGGCATTTTTATCACCAGCTAGCCCAGTCACCTACTTCTGTATCACAAGCTACCTCCCTCCCTCCTCCCCACCTATCACTGTCAAACTGCAAAAGTGGTGGAGGGGTGAAAATGTAGACTTCAGCACCCTCCACTGCAAGCTTGGCATGAATAACCCAAAATGGGTTAGTAAAATAACTTATTAGTAAAATATATTGCCAAAAATGAGGAAAAAACGATCTTCCCTGCACTCCAATAAAGCCTATATTGTGGTAAAAACATGATTTGTGAAATTTTCCCCATCTACGAATATTATAGACCTCCTATCCCTATCATTTTAAAGCCTGTCTTCCCCACACGGCTGTTTCTTTTCTTCACATCACTTTGTCAGTAAGCTTACAAGTCTGGCAGTATGCCCTTGGCCTTCAGCAGGAAAGGAAACTCATGTGAGTGACATCAAAGTCTTAAAAACTGGGCTCTTGTTCTACACTTAGCTTTGAAACCTTATTTGGGAGTTTGATAAGACTCTATTAGGCATGAGTGAACAACAGCATCTATTTTCCCCTTATGGTGAATGGAATATATTAGGTGTCTAGAGGAAAGTAATGAGAATTCCATGTTAAAACCATCTGCCCCACATCCCTTAATGTGAGCAGAGGAAACTTAACTAATACATTTATGAAAGGCTATGAAATAGTGTTTCAGCATACTTACCCAGTAAATGAAGTGAAGGCATAGTCTAGCTTATTTACCTGGTAAATGGACAGGGAGCAATATGATTTGTGAGTATAAAAGGTTATGTCTGCTTCATTCTCTCCTAAGCCTCAGTAGAAAATGGTACAGAAAAGTTTCAGCGAAAGCATGATGATTCTGTGTTTCATGATGAGTGGCTCCACCACCACCACCCCTTAATGAGTAGGGGAGACTCTCTCCACACCTATATAAATATATATAGCCTAATGTCCTATAACTATATGCAGATTCACTCTCCAAAAAATAAGATGGATAATCAGAATTTTATCATCTCAGTTATACAGATACATAGATAGATAGATAGATAGATAGATAGATAGATAGATAGATAGATAGATAGATAGAGATATATGTCATCTCAGCCTATAAAGAGGTTCCTTTGTATCTCTTACTTTTCCCCCATGTGAATAGGCAGGCTTCTTTCTGCCCCCAATTATTCTCCCTCTCCAACTCATCCTCAGCCCAGCTGCCAAATATCCCATTCTCAACCTTCAGTGACTCCTCATTTACTGTAAGATAAAGACCTACTTGTCAATTGCAGCCCTTCACAAGGTGCTTCCCACCTTCCTTTCCATTTTCCTTTCATATTTCTTTCCCACCCCCATTCTCCATTCTGGTCAAAAGGGCCTTCTACCTGTTCCTTGTACAAACCATTCTCCCTGCCTCTTCCCATGTCTTTGTGCCAATGAATCTCCATTTCTAGAAATCACTGTCTTTCTACCAAAACTTGGGGAATCCCTAGCTTCTTTACAAAAGTACAGTTCCAGGTGTTACCCAAGGACTTTACCTTGGCATTAGCATTCTCTATCTCCTGAAACTCTTTCTCATTACTTTGTATATCCCTGGTACTTACTTACTTGCATCAATACTGCATCCTATTCCAATAGAGTATAAGCTCTTTAAGGGAAAGAATTGTTTCATTTTTTGAATGTCCAAGGCACTTCATAGGAACTGCCTACATGTTTGTTGAATTTAATTTCTTCATTTTTCTCTGGAAATTGTCATCTGTCAGAGGTGCAGGTTTATACAGAAAGACAGATAATACTGCTACTCCGAAAAGAAGTGCAAAAGAGGTTAATCAGGAAAAGTTTCCACTTTTACAGGCACTCCCCCCAATTTAAAGTTGATGAAGACAGTACATTCAGTTTCCATTTCCCAAGTCCTCATCCTAGGCAAAATATGGTTCTTGAAGTAATATCCTAAAACCATCAGAAGCCTCCAGGGGACTTCTAGACAGTCAGTGCATGGATGGTGTATGAGTCTCTCATGTTAGTGATCATAATACAGTAATGGCTATACTTCTGATATAAGTTAATAATTTACTTATGATAATGTACTAGCCAGATGTCACATCCTTGATGTTCCATGAAAAACAGTACCACTGTGAACCACTTCATTCTAGTGAAGTTGATGGCATACTGTCAACAGAGTCATGATTTGTAATTTGTGCACTCAGGAAGGTCAACAAAATACACCTTCGATACAACTGAGGTATGGGGGGAAAGGGGACAGTCTGCTTCTGGAGAAACCATCATAGAGTGGGGGAGTGCTTCAGGGTTGTGTGGGCAATGGAGCAGTGTACCTGACCTAAGGGAGAAAGCCTCCATCTGGTAGCTTTCCTTTTTAACTAATTGTTTTTGCTAATTAGGTTCTAAGTTCAGTTGTTAACTATGTATAAGAAGATCTCAAAGCCCCAAGTCAACTCAAGTAGTTATGATGCACATTGATATTTTTGTATTTTTGCAGTGAAAAACAGGATCACATAGGGGAAAACAGCATGTTTTTCTAAACACCAAAGTGGTCTGCAAACAGGAGAAATAGCTTGGAAAACAGGGGCGATGACCCACACCTGCCCTGAATTCATGTTTGCACTGCAGAGTACCATGGTATTCATACAGTTCTTTCAACAGTTTATTTTATACTCTTTGGCTTTAGGATTCTTAGTGCATCAAGTTATCTTAATCTTATGCAGCACCCTATTCAATATTAATATTATGGGAAGATGGGACTATGAATGATGGTTTTTCCTTGCTACATGAAAATGAGAATGAAATAGAAGCTTCAGTCCACTTTCCATTTCTTACCCCTCATACAGTTCTGCATGCTGTTATAGAATACAGTCATCAATATAGTCTTCTTACAAGCTAATAAATGTCGGAGGTGTAGTTTGCAACCCAATAATTTGTTAAGGAACCTTTGAAAATGGAAGGAATTAGGAAGAGCTGTGCAACATATGTGATAATTTGTCTGAGGTTTTGAATACACAGTCCTACCTGATTTCACAGCTCAAACCCAGGATTAAGGTTGACACAGAACAATTTGATTCACAAGCTTTGGCAGCATAGTTAAAATTTAGCCTTGCTTGTTTACCATCCGGCTTATATGATAGAGATGTCAGAGTGAAGATTCCCAGGCAGTACTTTAATAGAGTTCTTCAGTTGTTTGAATGCAATGATTTTTGTGGGATAAGGGACCTAACAAGAAGAAATATATTTCACTATTAGTGCATACAGATGCTTTCGTTTCCAGGAATGTGAAGTTGGTTTCACTAATAAGCTAGGGAATGTCTATGTATAATTAGTTCCAAATTTAAATAGGTAAAATTATAATTGCAATGGGAATCATTTGCCTGGTGTTCTGCTTTTGATTTTTAAAAATTTAAATGCCTTGTTGTCTTGAATGGGGTTTTGGCAAACATTAGATGTAAGGATTAATAATAGATAATGGGTACATAAGTGAATCACAGAATCCTTGAATCTCAGACTTGAAAGGGATCTCAGAGGTTATTTCCTCTAATTCCTCTAATGGGGAGGAATGTCTTCTGTCATATCCCAACAGATAATCATCAAATATCCACTTGAATTTCTTCAACAAGGGGGACTTATCTCCTGAGGCAGCCCTTTAAATTTTGGGACCTCTATAATTACTATTTTTTCCTATGTAAGCTATTTAAACTCTAAACATCCTCATTCCCAACTCCTACTCTAAAAGAGAAGTTGTGTCCTAAGAGATTAGTTATGTTTAACTTTCAGTCCTCTAGGGATGTATCAGCAATGCAGCATTCACAATGCCTACAGTAACTATAAGTATGCTGATATGGTTATTAATCACAAAATGTAACCGGCTCTCTACATGAGAAATATAGTCAGAGCATTTATTCAAGTACCAGAAGACTGAGTCCCAAAACCAGAAAGTCAAAGCCAACACAGTAGTTACGAAGTTGGCACATATAGTTAAAGTAGTAAATACCCACATTCTCAAGCCTTTAAAACAGGACAGGAGACCTCAGGAAAAGATCCTCCTCTCCTCACTCACGGCAACTGCTCAGCATCCAGCTTGCTCCCAGCAACTCCGGCCCTTCCACAGTCCTCATCCCTGGAAATCCTCAGCAAGAGTCCTTAGCAGAGATGCTGACTGGCTCAAAGAAAAAGGAGTTTGTGCCACTGCCGTTGCCGCTACTGCTGTTGGTCCCACTGCTTCCAGTCACCAGCATGGACAGGTGCTTGGTTCCGGCATTCTCTTGCTCCACCCCTTCCTGCTAC
>JAQQSW010009405.1:0-13239 GCA_028646575.1 Pseudocheirus occidentalis
GTATGAAAAGAGAGAAGCATGGTATGTATTCTTTAAAAAAAATATAGATAGGACTTATATTACACAGTAAATTGTTCTTATTTGCATATATATATATATATGTATATGTTTGTATTCCCTTCATCTATCCTAATACTGGGAAAAGTTTCATAAGTTACAATTATTGTTTTTCCATGTTGGCATGTAAATAGTTCAACTTTGAGAAGTTCCTTATGATTTATTTTCCATGTTTACCTTCTCGTGATTCTTGTGTATGAATGTCACATTTTGTGTTCAGTGCTGGTATTTTCAGCAAGAATGCTTGAAAGTCTACCACCTCACTGAATGTCCATGTTTTGTTCTGGAACATTATACTCAATTTTGCTGAGTAGGTGACTCTTGGTTTTAATCCTAGCACCCTTGATCTCTGGAATATCATATTCCAGGCCCTTCAGTCTTTCAATATAGAAGCTGCCAGATCCTGGGTTATCCTAATTGTGTTTCTACATTATTCAAATTGTTCCTTATTGGGAGCTTGTAATATTTTCTCCTTGATCTGGGGACTATGGAACCTGGCTATAACATTTCTAGGAGTTTTCTTCTGGGGATTTTTTTCAAGAGGTGATTGGTGAATTCTTTCAAGTTTTATTTTTCCCTCTGGTTCTAGAATTTCTAGGGCAATTTTCCTTCAGAATTCCTTGAAGGATGTTTTCTAAGTTCTTTTTTTGATCATGACTTTCAGTAGTCCAATAATTTTTAAATTGTCTCTCCTGGATCCATTTTCCAAGCCAATGGTTTTTTCAAGGAGATATTTAACATTGCCTTCTGTTTTTTCATTTGTTTGGATCTGTTCAATAGTGTCTTGATTTCTCATAAAGTCATTTGCTTCCATTTGTTCCACTCTATTTCTGAAGGAATTATTCTCTTCAGAAAGCTTTTGAGATTCTTTTTTTCCATCTAGCAAATTGACTTTTTAAGACATTCTTCTCCTCATTGGCTTTTTGGACATCTACTGCTATTTGAGTTAATCTGTTTTATAGGTGTTATTTTCTTCAGTCGGGTTGTTGACTCTCTTTTCAAGATTTTCTTGCATCATTCCCATTTCTCTTCCCAATTTTCCCTCCACTTCTCCTATTTGGTATTTAAAGTCCTTTCTTAGGTGATCTATGGCTTGTAGGCAATATTCATGTTCCTTGGAAGCTTTTGATGTGGGAGTTCTGACTGTATTATCTTCCTTCTGTTCCATGATTTGATCCTTTTTGTCCCCTAAAAAGGATTCTAGAGTTCAATTGCTGTTCTTCCCTTCCTTCCTGTTCCTACTCATATTAGCCAGTCAATTAAATGCTTGATTTTTTATCTCTGTGGAACTCTGCTTCCAGAGGAGAATGCTCTGTCCCAAATCATTGGGGTTTTCACAGCTGCCAGAGCTATTAGGGAGCTGCTGCAGCCCGCACCAGCTTTGGCTCACTGAAAACACACCAAAGACTACAATCTGGATATAGGTTGCTCCGTGCAAGTGCAATTAGCTTCTGAATAATTGCTTTGCCCCCCTCCAGTCTGCTGTTTTTGGCTCCCAGAATGTAGCAAGCAATTATCCCTTCCTGCTGAGCTGCCTTCAGTGAGAGATGTATTTTCTGTATTTTTGTGAGTTTTGGAGCCCTAACAATTGTTGAGTCATATTTTATGGGTATTTGAGGTGGCTATGTGGGATCTGCAGAGCTTTCCTGCTTCTATGCCACCATCTTGGCTGTGCCCCCCATTGTTATTTTCTGTATTATACTTCCATTCTCCAACTATTTGCATCAGGCTCATTCCCTATGAAAGGCTTAAGTGCATCAGAAAGGAGGAGAAAATGCAATACACAATTACATAGCAGTAAAGATATTTTTTGAGTGCTAGAGAAGTTAAACTATTTTTTTCATATAGCTTCCTAAATTTTTCATACTTTTGATTTTTATTTTTGATATAAAATAATTTACCTTAAAGTTTGAAAAAGATCTTATCAAATGTCCTGCTTTTGACAATTACCATTATTTTTTGAGGAAATGGAGACTTACAAAGAGTAATTTATTTACCTTTAATGAAAGAGGTAAATGATAAGTTAGAAAGTAGAATTCAGCTCTCTTCCATCCTAGTGCACTTCCTCCTGGAAGATTATTTATCCGGGATAATTCTACCACCTTTCTTACTCATAATATTTTGTGAGGAAAGCTCTGCATCTGCAAGAGAGATGCACAGGATTTAAGTTAAGGTATGAAATCAAGACACTGACTGGCCCTCATAGTGACCTCAGATTCATGAGCACTGTTCCCTAGAGTTCCCTAGAGAAGTGAAGGAATTACTATTACATGGGCCATTAATGAATCTAAATCTCTTTTGATTCCAAAATGAAGGGATTTAGATTGTGGAGAATGTGTACAGGAGTACACAGAGTGACTGTGTGATGTATAAAGATGTCAAATTTTGCATTGCAATGTGAATGCAAATGGTTGATTTATCATTATCAACCTCACAAAAACACAGAAAACACATCTCTTACTGAAGGCAGCTTGGCAGGAGGGGCTAACCACGGCAGGCTGGGAGCCTAGGCCAGCCCAGCCTGAAACAGAAACCGCAGCCAGGCCCAAGGGTGGCCAGGAGGAGCCAAGCAGAGTCACAGCCAGTCTACAAGAGAGATCTACCTCACCTCTAGCAAACTCCACATCAAGTAAGGCATAAAAAACAAGGATTGGAGAAAATTAGCTCGGCAAGAGGGGCTCATCATGCAGGCTGGCAGGCTGGGACCCGAGACCAGCCCAGCCCGAAAACCAAAACCACAGCAAGGCCTCAGGTTGGTCAGGAGGAGCCAAGCCTCCCAAGCTGCAGCATGAGTCTATCCCAGGGAGTAGATCTACAGAACCTGGAGGGATTTTCACATCTAGCAAGTGAGAATTACAGAAGGTCAGTGAAAGTGGAACTTTGAAACTTAATTTGGGAGTGGATAAGAAGTCCAGCCAATCTGCCCCCAGGTCAAAGAAGCAGTGGGGGAAGGGCAGGAAGGAGTGTAACTGACGGCTGTCCCCACTGGGCTGCTTCAGAGCCCCTGGCCTGCAGACCGAGCAGGGGGGCTGAATCAATTGATCAGGGCCAAATGATCTTGCATTGAGCACCCTGGATGTGGATCATGGTCTTGTGTGGTGGACCTGGGGTGCACTCTCAGCAAGCCAAAACTGGGTGGGTGCTGTAACATCCCCCTAATGGCTCCAGCAGCTGGGAAAACCCCAGTGATTTGGAACAGAGCTTTCCCCCCTGGAAGCAGAGTTTCACAAAGCTGAAAAAAACAACCAATTAATTGATTGGCAAACATGAGAAAAAGGAAGCAAAATAAGAACAGCAACAAAACTCTAGAATCATTTTTTGTGGAGAAAAAGGAACAAAGCATGGAATGGGAGGAAGACAAAACAGTCAGAACTCCTACACCAAATGCTTCCAAGACAATGGAAGAATGCCTACAAGCTACACATCAACTGAAAAAGGATTTTGAAAAACAAATGAGAGAAGTGGAGGAAAAACTGGGAAGAGAAATGAGAATGATCTGAGAAAATCATGAAAAGAGAGTCAACAACCTGACTGAAGAAAACAATACTTTAAAGAATAGATTAACTTAAATGGCAAAAGGGGCCCAGAAAGCCAATGAGGAGAAGAATGCCTTAAAAAGTCGAATTTCCCAGATGCAAAAGAATCTCAAAAGCATTCTGAAGAGAATAATTCCTTCAGAATTAGACTGGAGGAAGTAGAAGCTAATGACTTTATGAGAAAACAAGACACTATTAAACAGTTACAAAGAAATGTAAAAATAGAAAGCAATGTGAAATATCTCCTTGAAAAAACCACTGACCTGGAAAATAGATCCAGGAGACACAATTTGAAAATTATTGGTCTACCTGAAACCCATGACAAAAAAAGGCCTTGGAAAGCATCCTTCGAGAAATCCTTGAAGAAAATTGCCCTGATGTTTTAGAATCAGAGGGCAAAATTGAACTTGAAAGAATTCACTGATCACTTCTTCAAAAATTCCCCAAAAGAAAAATCCTAGAAATGTTATTGCCAGGATCCAGAATACACAGTTAAAGGAGAAATTATTACAGGCTGCCAAGAGAAAACTATTTGAATACTGCAGAAGTACTATCAGGATAACACAGGATCTAGCAGCTTCTACACTGAGGGACCACAGAGCCTAGAATATGATATTTTGAGGATTAAGGGAGCTTGGATTAAAACCAAGAATCAACTACCCAGCAAAATTGAGTATATTATTCCAGGGAAAAATATTCAATGAGGTGGAGGACTTTCATGCATTCTTGCTGAAAAAAAAACAGAACTGAACAGAAAATTTGACAAGCAAACACAAGAAGCATGAGAAGGTAAACATGGGAAAGAAATCAGGCAAAACTTCTCAAATTTGAATTATTTACATGACAATATGGAAAAAATGATAATAGTAACATATGAAATTTTTCTTAGTATGAGGATATGTGAAGGGAATACAAATGTATATATACATATACATATGTCTATATAGGAGGCTATATATGCTTATGAATACATATCTGAGCATGTGTGTATATGTGTATATAGAGGGTATAGGATGAATTGAATATGAAGGGATGATACTTTAAAATGTGAAATTCTGAGGTGGGAGAGGACTAGAATGAGAGGAGACATGAAGAGACAATATGTGGTTAATCATCCCATATAGAAGAGGTAAGGGATAACTGTTACAATTTTGCCTTCATTTACTCTCATTGAATTTGGCTTAAGGAAGAAATGGCATAAACTCTAAAATGGGTATTCTTTAATACATTACTTAGCAGTGTGTTGTTGTAAATGCAATTAGTCTATATTTCTTTACATCTTATATTTCATTTTCTACATAAATATTTTTCTGAAATTTGTGACTGAACAAATGTAACTCTGGTATATCCTTGATTACTGAGTCAAATATGATTTCAATGTCTTCTCACCATTCATTTATAACAGTCTGAGGAAATCAAGTGTTCATAGTAACACTAGTAATAGTTTTCCAGATATTTGAATTTTCTTATAAACATAATCCATAGTTCTGGTAACAGCATCAACACTTGACACAATGAATCTAATTTTATGTTTTATAAAAATGTGAAAATTCAAACTGTGGACAAGATTTTAAATGATTACTCCTGTCAAACAGAATATTATGATGATGATGCAATATTGACTACTTACTCTTTTGTACCCAACCTATTCCATTGATCCACTACTCTATTCCTTTGCCAGTACCAAGCAGTTTTGATGACTGCTGCTTTATAATAGAGATTAAAATTTGGTACAACTAGGCCACCTTCCCTAGCATTTCTTTTCATTAATTGCCGTAATATTCTGGACTTTTGTACTTCTAAATGAATTTTGTCACTATTTTTTCTAGTTCTGCAAAGTAATTTTTTGGTAGATTGATTGGTATGGCACTAAATATGTAATTTTATTTAGGTAAAATTGAGTTTTATTTGCATATTTCAGAAAATTGAAGATTCTATTAACATTAATGTCAAATACAGAAAAAAAATTGTTCATGGAAACAAATGACTGCTATATATGAGATAAGCAGAGTTGGGAGGACCATAAATGTAACCTTGAGTAAAATATTGTACTCTCCATGGTCAATAACAGAAGGAACTATTTTTGTTTTGTTTTTGGTGATGACAACTACCTATTTAAAAGTAGAAACATATGACTTCATGAAGGCTCTCCCATTCCAGTGTTATGATTTGTAAAACTACATTTTCATCATACTTTTCAAAGAGTAAGTGGTTAAGTTTTTGAAGTAGAAAAGTGTAGAAGCTCCACATTCTTTGAACTATTACTCTTTCTTTTATTTACCTGTCTTTTATTTACATTTCAACTCCCTCTTATGTGTGACAAACAGACATAACTATTCAAAATAAAGGATATGCTTTACTGGATTAACATTTTTTGGAACATGTGCCCTACTGGAGACGAAGGCAGTTTCCTAGGCTCTGCTAATCTGTAGCACTTGATTTGATCTACATTAGTCTGTGAATACTAAATGCTACAGTAGACATGTTAAATCTTTGCAAGTCTCTGGTGCAATTCACGTTGTATGATTTCAGGTTGGCAAGGGCAATCTAAAATTATTATTTTTAAATTGGTTCTATCATGAAATACTCATCGGAAAATAAAAAGTATATGCATTTCTGAATTACATCTAAAGCTTAGCAAAACATATAAAGATACTACTAAACCATCTTAATTCAATGAAAATATAAAGTCAGATTATTTTCAATAGAACATAGAGTTTTATATTTGGGAACAATTTTAGAGATTCTATAATATGACCTCTTTATTTACAAAGATATTAAATCATATGTGCAAAGTTTCATTGACAGTTAGAGTCAGAAGATGGACAAGTGTTTGGAGCCACTTAATGTCCAGCACCAAATGTGATTAGAAAATGAAGCAGGCCATGTGGGTAGTTCAAGACAGAGCTCTGTTTATTGATTCTTTGGACAAGTTTTTTTTTTTTTTGGAGAAATGAGGCAAAAGAAAATGTAACTCTAGTTTTCTTATCACTATTATTACAGGAGGTTTAGGTAATGTATCAATAACATGGATGTAACAAAATTATCTCTTATCTAGTAAGGATTTAACACCTTTTGGCTAGAACCTTAGTGGAGGGCCGAGCCTTTGATCTCAGCATTCAGGTAACCTCATTTTAAATGTAACCACATTACAAAGGAGAATCCAGGAGCCAGCTTCAAAAGCCAAATCACAGGGGGTCCTTTGGAGCCAGACTCTCAAGATTTTGTATGAATCCTGGATTGAGCCTCTTTGGCTCCCTACAGACAAGAACCTAAGGCATTAGAATCCCATGTCAAGTGTTCTACTCTATGACATTTCCTGTTTTTGTATAGGTGAAGGATGGCAATAAACAGTCTTGCTCTAGGTAGATCTAATTAAAGTTCCTTGGTCCATTGTCAGATAATTTCCTTTAAGATTTCAAAAGATAATAAACAGTTTTAAGCCAAAAATTCTAAAAATCTAGGAAAAATCATAATATATATTGGAATTATAGAAAATTTGCTCTGTTGAGAATTTATAATTTTTTATTTCTTTTTTATAGAGAACTCAAGGTAAGGAAATCACTTCCACTCATACCTTCTATTTACTATCTTCCCCCCCTCAATTTACAATCTTAAAGAGTTACTTAGTGTATGGAAGGTAGAGTGCTTTGTTCAGGACAATAGGAAAAACATACCATGAACTGATTCATTATGTGGATGGTGATGAAGTTCAAGGAATAGAAAATAAGCAAATTACCACTTTATGGAAAATTGTCAGAGGTCCTTACAGTTGTGAGTTATTATTCTTGATATTTATCATTTATACTACAAGGCAGGATTTGCTTGATACCACTAGAATTTGTTGATAAAATCTATCCTTCCTCCACAGGAAATATGCTGCTGAGTCTAATAGATACCATTCAGCTTATTGTAGGGGAACATTAAGTAACATTTTATCTCCAGTGAAGTAAATCATGGCCACACAGCTTTCCTACACATTATCCCAAATTATTTACCTAAAAAGCTGTCATGACCAAGTGCAGAGATGTGGGAGAGCGTAGAGGAAACAGGTCTGCAAGGAACAGAACATATAAATTGATATCACTTTTTTCCTTTTAAAATAATGTTTTATTTTTTCCAATTACATGGAAAGACAATTTTTAACATTCATTTAAAAGTATTTTATTTCAAAATTTTCTCCTTTGTTTTTTGTTTAAATTAATTCTTTTTTTAAATTTACAGCATTCTATTCCACAAGCTATTGAGTCCCACATTTTCTCCCCCTCCTTCTTATCCACCTCTCTCCCCAAGATGGCATGCAATCGTATACAGGTTCTACATATACTTAAAGCACTCTATTTACTCTATGGGCATTATCTCACTCTAAGTGACTATCTGAAAAGACTTTAACCTAAAAGGACTAGGCCCTCCCATTGCATCCTGAGTCATCTCCAGTCATCCTGATGAATATATGGTCACTGGATCCAGATGGCTCTGGAAGAGAAAGTGAGGGGGGGTGACCTTGCACAGCCCCCCCCTTTACTCAAATCAAAGTTAAAAGGAAGTCAGGTCATCATTTCCCTGATGCCATGGTCATCTCCAAAAATGAAGGACAAAGATCAGATATACCTCCAGATTAAATATAGTTTCACTTTACTCATATTATCAAGAAAAATGGTGACCAATGGAATGAACCACAAGAAAGAAGGAACAAAAAAAAAGAAAAAAGAGAGAGAGAGCAAATAGTTTGCTTCAATCTTCATTCAGTCAGTAATTCTTTCTCTAGATGTGGATAGCTTTTTCGAACATGAATCTTTTGGAGTTGTCTTGGAACATTGTATTTCTGAGAGGAGCCAAGTATATTAAACTTAACCATTACAGACACAATGTTTCTGTAACTATGTACAATTTATTACCAAACAAGAGATAGAGAGAGCTAAAAAATGCAAAATGTATAATTTTGATTATATTAAACTGAAATTTTTTTTTTACAAGCAAAGTCAATGCAACCAAGGTTAGGAGGGAAGAAGAAAATTGGGAAGGAATTCCGTCCCCCTCACTTAGCATCCATTCATATAAGACTTTCAAGGTTATTCTGAAGTCTATCTGATTGTTATTTCTTACAGCACAAAAGGATTCTATTAGATACAAATATCACATCTTGTTCTACGATTTCCCAATTGATGGACACCATTCTTACTTCCAAATCTTTGCCAACACAAAAAGAGCTGCAATAAGCATTTTTTGTACATTTCACATTTGTATGATATCTTGAGATACAGCCCTAGAAGTGGTATTGCTGGGTCAAAGGGTATGCATATTTTTATAGTTCTTTGGGCAAAGCTCCAAATTGCTTTCCCGAATTCACAACTCCACTAGCAAAGCATTAGTATACCAGTTTTTCCATATATTCTCCGGCATTTATCATTTTTCTGTGTTTTTTCCATGTTAGCTAATCATAGAGGTGAGATATGAAACCACAGAGTTGTTTTGATTTGCATTTCTCTAATCAATAGAGATTTAGAACATTATTTAATTTCTTCCTCTGAAAACTATCTGTTCTTATCTTTTGACCATTTATCAATAGGGGAATAGCTTGTATTCTTATAAAGTTGAGACAGTTCTTTGTATATTTTAGAAATGAGACGTTTATCAGAGACACTGGTTGTAAAAATTGCTTCCCAATTTTCTGCTTCCCTCCTAACCTTGGTTCCATTGGCTTTGCTTGTAAAAAAAATACCATTTCAGTTTAATATAATCAAAATTATACATTTTACGTCTTTACTGCTCTCTTTCTCTTGTTTGGTAATAAAGTCTTCCCTTTTACATAATTCTGACAGGCAAAGTATTCCTTGCTTTCCCAGGTTGCTTATAGCATCAGTTTTTATACCTAAATCTTGAAACCATTTTGACTTATTTTGGTGTATGGTATAAGATGTTGGTCTATGTCCAATTTCTGCCTTATTATTTTCTAGTTTTCCTAGCGGTTTTGTCAAATGGTGAGTTCTTATCCCAGAAACTGCCTTCTTTGTGTTTATCAAATAATAGATTACTATAGCCATTGACTACTTATGTACCTAACCTCTTACACTGATATGGATATCACTTCTGATAAGCAACTGGAAAAGTGGGAATATAGTTGTTAATGAGACATAACTAAAGAATATTTCACTTAACACAAAAATCTTAAGTTTTTAAATCTCTTATTTATAACTTTTCTAATTTTTCATTCTTTTAAATGATATTTTCCCAGACATTTTATTCAGAAACTGTTGTTGCATCTAAGGAATCAAATAATCACAATCATTTATAGTCTTGATAGGATCTCCAAAAGTTTTGGAATTCTAGAAAAAAATCAATAAAAAATTATTTTTTAAAATGACACCACAAGGTATTTAACTGGAACATTAGCTCAAATGATAACTGAAAGCACTAGTCTCAAAATTCCAGAAGTCACATAAAACAGTTGAACCTAGACTCTACTGATATAACTACTTTATAAGATGTGATTTTAATAATTCAGATTAAATATCAAAAAGTAAAAATGTAACTTCAAAGGAAGTTTTACACTCCTATGGATATTATTCCACAAAAAATATTTATAGTGAACAAAGACAAAAACCACTCTTTAGACAGACTGGAAAAGCAAAGTGATTCTAAACGTTCAGCTTCCAAATTTGAATTAAAACTGAAAAAATAAAACATCTTAAAAGAATCATGAGATATAGCCAAAAATATGTAAATTCAAGTGGAAAAAAACTACAAAAATCCAATAAAAACAACAAACACAAAATTTGTATACCTACTGGTTTCACTGTTTCAATACATATTAAAATATCCAAATTAAAGATCTCCTTTTTGGTTGATAATGTGTAATGTTTTATTTATTTTTTATTTTTATAAATCATTTCCATAAAGTAGCACAATGAAAAAGATGATTGTACATGGAATTGCGAATCTATCATGCAGTTTGCTACTTCTTTTAAAATTATAATGAAATTATCATTTATTTTTTTCTTTCTTTCCCTTACCATTCCCACCCTAGAGATGGCTATCATTAGACACAAATATGTACATATATGCAAAATCATTCTACACATTGTTCAATTTTTTAGTTATTTTTCTGGATGCTACTAGTGTCTTTATTCATATGTCCTTTATGGTTAATTTGGTGTAATAATCAAAATGTCTATCACTCAAAGTTGTTCTTAAAACAGCATTGCTACTACCCCATACAGCATTCTCTTGATTCTACTCATTTAATTCTTCATTATTTTGGGTAAGTCTGTTTATTTTTTCTAAGATCATTGAGCTCCTCACTTCTTACTGCACAATAGTATTCTTAAAAACCACCTAACACAACTTATTCAGCCATTCCCCAGGTGAGGAAAATCCCTGAAATTTCTGGGTTTTTTTTTACCACTACAAAGAGAGGTGTTATAATTAGTTATTTTAAGTTCACTTAATTTATTTTAAAAATCATAAAATATTTCTTACAAAAGATAATTTCATTCTGCACACTGCTCTGAGTGGATGCCAGGAGAGATGGAGCATTGGTACTCTTTCTCCCCTTTCCCACCCTTTCCCCCCCAAAAAAAAACTATAGTGACCTCAAAATAAAGTGTTCACAATCGTTATGTGAGGCAAAAGAAGTGTTTTTTACCACCAACAATAAAAAAAAAATAAAATTCACTCTCTCTGCTACTGTTTCAAAAATTTTAATTTTAGTATTGTGTACCCTTCCCACCCCTACATATACACCTTGCTTGTAAGGAACTACAAAGTTATACCTGGGGAACAGCAAAGATTTTTGCTACACCTGTAGTGCAGTACACCTATGACACAATGTTAACTTTTTAAACAGAAGCAGACTAAAAAAAAGTTTCAGGACTCCAGTTCTTCCATAGTCTTAGAAAAAATCTGGCATTAGAATACTTCAGCATATGCATACTGCTTCACAATGTTTTGCAGTAAATACTGTGCATTCTGTATCTGGTCCTGTGTTCCTATAATGGTAATAATTCGATCCTCAATTCCTTCCAAAGGCTCATTAATTTTGACTGATCCTCCAGATTCAAGATGTACTTGTTTGATTCACTGACCACTTTTGCTAATAATAGAACCAGCCAAATCTTTATAGCTACTTGTGTTGTAATAATGGTTCCACCAAGATTGTTGTATGAGCCTTGGTCTCCTGCATAGAAATAATCATACCCAGAATCAACTGTAAACTCATGGTCCTCAATCTATGGTTCAGAAGCTATCTGCCATTCAAAGGTTTCCATACATCTGTTGCAGAGTCCTAAGTTCCATCAGCATTAAAACCAACCATGCTATCATAACAGTCATCAGGTTGTACTCTTCTGTCATAAGACATAAGATTTCCTACTCTACGTGGGCATGGTGGAGAAAGATTTCTATATTTCCTACTACCCCTGTCACCACTTCCAGGAGAAGGTGGGGGGAGTGTCCTTTGCAAGGGCTCATATCATCATAATCTCTTCTAGATTGGGATAGAGGGCACTAAACATGACCTGGGGGTGTTCTATCAAAGCCTCCACTTTTCTATATGGGAAATCCTACAGGGTATCCTTGTTGATCATCAAATATCATTGTGAAACCACAAAACGTCGTAAGTTTCATCCCAGAAATTGGGGTCATAGGGTTGTTCACACCCTTTGACAGGAGACTCAGACATAAGATCCAGTATTATATTTAGGCACTCTACAGGCCTATGAGGCTGACAATTAGTATTATATGTCTTTGCAGGGAAGAACTAAAGTATTCTGGGTGGGATCAATAACTAATACCTCAGTGCTGCAGTAACCACACAAGGCTGCCTTCTCTTCTTGGTCCTATAAATATTTTAGAACATATAGATTATTTTCCTTTTTTCCTACTAATCATTGGAAATAGACCTAGTAGTGGTTTTGCCAATATTTTAAATGAAGTAATCTTAAAATCAAAGGCAGCTTGACACAGTGTTTATTTTTACCAACCTCTTAATTAGAAAGACCTATGTTTAAATCCTATCCCTGACATATAAATATTTGATTCTATATGATTCAAATGACTCTGATTTAGTTACTCAACATCTCTCATTTGAAGTAAATAATAAAGACTTTGGTCAAGGATATTTTAGTCCATTAGTAAAAAAAAATAATATATTATCCATTTCCTCTGTTCTAGGCACTAAGCTCTAAGGAATAAAAGAAAAACAAATAAAAGTTCCATTCTCAAGGAAGTCACAATCTAATGAGTCTCTATTTCCTCACTAGATTTTCGTATTATGATGAAGTTGAGAACCTAGACCAATTTTTAAAGGAGTCTATTATATTCTATGATACTACTTTTTTCTTCAGTACAGTGAGATCGTAAACAGTTTTTGTTTTTTTTTTTTTTGCTTTTTGGAGGGCAGTTGGAGTTAAGTGACTTGCCCAAGGTCACACGGCTAGTTTTTGTGTTAAGTGTCTGAGGCCGGATTTGAACTCAGGTCCTCCTGACTCCAGGGCCGGTGCTCTATTCACTGCGCCACCTAGCCGCCCCCAAGATGAACTTTCTTTTTTTTTAATTTTTTTTTTTCTTTTTGCTTTTTTTTTTGGAGGACAGTTGGGGTTAAGTGACTTGCCCAAGGTCACACTGCTAGTTTTTGTGTTAAGTGTCT
>JAQQSW010009406.1:0-13238 GCA_028646575.1 Pseudocheirus occidentalis
CTGAAAAAACCAGAAATGAACAGAAAATGTGACAATCAAACACAAGAAGCATGAGAAGGTAAACATGGGAAAGAAATCATAAGGAACTTGTCAAATTTGAGTTATTTACATGCCAATATGGAAAAATGATAATAGTAACTTATTAAACTTTTATTATATATACACATTATACATTACTTACTCATATGTCCATATAGGAGGCTATGTATACATATGAATACATATCTGAGCATAGTGTATATGTGTATATAGAGGGTATAGAATGAATTTAATATGAAAGGATGGTACTTTAAATGGCAAAATGCTGAGGTGGGAGAGGACTAGAATGAGCGGAGACAGGGAGAGACAAAATGGAGTTAATCATCCCATAGAGAAGAAGCAAGGGATAACTGTTACAACTGTACTTTCATTTACTCTCATTGAATTTGGCTTAGGGAAGAAATGGCATAAACACTAAACTGTGTATCATGCCACAGTGTAGAGTAGGGGCCATGGGGATGAGAGGGGGGAGGACAAAGGGATCTGCAGGATCTGGGGGAAGCATGCTGGAAGCACACACTTCAGTAAAGGGACATGGACAGGGACAGGTACAGAACAGAACAAGGGGGAGGGAGGGATAGGAAGGAGAGATAGAAGATCATTCTTACAATATGTCCACTATGAAGTTGTCCTGTATAATCACACATCCACAGCCTGTTTTGAATTGATTGTCCTTCCAGTGGGGGTGGAGGACAAGGGAGAAATCGAAAGAGTCTAGAATTTAAAATTATGCAATACCTGCAACTAGGAATTAAGATATACAGGGGCTGGGATAGGGAGACCCTCCCTGCCCTACCAGAAAGTAAGAGAGCAGAGCAGGAGAGGGGGTTTGTAGAGATTGCTGTTGTAGAGTTGGGGCAGGGGAAAGACGGGGAGAAAATTTGTAATTCAAAAATGTCATGAAAATGAATGATGTAAACAAGAAAACAAATAAAAAAATAAAAAAATGAAATGAAAAGGAAAAAAGAACAGATTCAATACTAAAGTAAAGGATAATCTAGAAGAAAAGAAGTATATTGTGCATCATTAAATTGTTTTTTCTTTTTTCTTTTTCCTTTTTTTCTTTTTTTTGGTTTCCACCATTGATTTCCACAACATTTTGAGTTACAAATTTTCTCCCCATCTTTCCCTATCAACCACACCAAAATAGTGATCTCATTGTATACCCCTCCCCCAATCTACTTTCTCCTATGTTCTCCACCATCACCCCTCTGACTTTCTGGTAATGTAAGATGGATCTCCCTATCCAACTGCCTGTATATCTTATTTCCCAGTTGAATGATTACACACACACACACACATTTACATATATACACATATATGTGTATGTACACACACACACACACACACACACACACACACACACACACACACACATATATATATATATATGATCACTTGATTATAGAACTTTAAATTCTGGATTCTTTCCATTCCTCCTTTGTCATCCACCCCTACTGGAAAGTCGGGTAATTCAATACAGGCCACACATATTTAGTTATGCAGAACATCTCCATAATGAATGAACATATTGTGTAACACTGATCATATTTCCCTCCTTCCTATCCCACCCCCTGCCTTCTTCTGTTCTCTAATTTGTCCCTGTTCCTTTACTGAAGTGTGTACTTCTAACATTCCTCCCCCCCACCCTCCGCTCTCCTTTATCCTCCCCAGCCTCATTCCCATCCCCCATACTGTCCTGTAGGGCAAGATACTCACTTTAGAGTGTATGTCATTCCTTCCCTATGCCAGCTTCAATGAGAGTAAGGTTTACCCATTCCCTTTTGCCTTCCTGTTCTTCCCCTCCATTGTAACAGTTATCCCTTGCCTCTTCTATATGAGATGATTAGCCCCATTCTGTCTCTCCCTGGCTCCCATCTCTTAATTACACCTTTTAAAATATCATCCCTTCCTATTCAATTGATCCTTTGCCCTCTATTTACCATAATATACTCTTACTCAAATATGTGTTCATACACATATATAAACCCTCCTACATAGACATATATGTTTGTATATGTATATATACATATGTATACACATACATACATATATACATATACACGTACATATACACACACACACAATTTGTATTCCCTCACTTATCCTCATACTGAGAAAAGTTTCATAAGTTACAATTATCATTTTTCCATGTTGGCATGTAAATAGTTCAACTTTGATAAGTTCCTTATGATTTCTTTTCCATGTTTACCTTCTCATGCTTCTTGTGTTTGAATGTCACATTTTCTATTCAGTTCTGTTTTCTTTTTTCATCAAGATTTCTTTTGGGGATCTTTTTCAAGAGGTAATTGGTGAATTCTTTAAAGTTCTCTTTTCCCCTCTGGTTCTAAAATATCTGGGCAATTTTCTTTTAGAATTTCTTGAAGGATGCTTTCTAGGTTCTTTTTCAGATCATGGCTTTCAGGTAGTCCAATAATTTTTAAATTGTCTTTTCTGGATCCATTTTCCAGGTCAGTGGTTTTTTCAAGGAGATATTTCACATTGCCTTCTATTTTTTTTCATTTGTTTTGATATGTTTAATAGTATCTTGATTTCGCATAAAGTCATTTGCTTCCATTTGCTCCACTATAATTCTGAAGGAATTATTCTCCTCAGTGAGCTTTTGAGATTCTTTTTCCATTTGGCAAATTCGACTTTTTAAGGCATTCTTCTCCTTATTGGCATTTTGGGCTGTCTTTGCCATTTGAGTTATTTTTAAGGTGTTATTTTCTTCAGTCAGGTTGTTGGCTCTCATCATGATTTTCCTGCATCATTCTCATTTCTCTCCCCAATTTTTCCTCCATTTCTCTTATTTGGTTTTTTATAATCCTTTTTAAGCTCCTCTTTGGCCTCTATCCACTCTGTATTTTTCTGGGAAGCTTTTGGTGTGGGAATTTTGACTGTGTTGTCTTCCTCCCATTCCATCTTTTGGTCCTTTTTTTCTCCCATGTCTTCTCATGTTGCCACTCAATTACTTGTCTTTTAGGCTCAGTAGAACTTGGCTTTCAGAACTTGGGCTTTCTCTCCCAAAGCACTGGGGTTTTACAGCTGCCAGAGCTATTAGGAGGCTGCTATAGCCCCCACCAGCTTTGACTCACTGAAAACACACCCCAGGACCAATATCGCAAGACCGAGATCCCATCCAGGCAGCTCAGGACAAGAGTACTTAGCCTCTGAATGATTGCTTGCACCGCCCCTTGCAATCTGCACGCTGGGAGCTCTGGAGCAGCCACATGGAAGTGGCTGCAGGGCCGCAGCTTCAGACTGCTTCTAGTTCTGGAGGCAATTCAACCAGACCAACTCCCCCAAATTTATCCAAGTTCCACTGACCTTTTCCCTTTGTCCTTGGCCCTTGTGGGTTGGTGGGTCTGGAAATCTCCACAGCTGCTGATGATCTGTGCTCCTGAATCCTATAGCTGAGGCTTCTCCTGGACTCCTTGGGGTTAAAATTGCACGTTGCTGAGCTCTGATTCCAGTAGGCTGTGGTGACAGCCTGTGGGGCTGCCTTCAGCAGGAGCTTTGTTATTCTGTCATTTTTGTGGAGGATGGGCCCCTAAAATTTGTTTAGTCATATTTTACAGATATTTGAGTGGTATTTGGGAGGAGTTCATGGAGTTCTCCTGTTTCCACCAATTTTTCTTAATATAAAATTCATTGATCTTAGAGGTAAGATGAAAGAAAAAAATTAAGGTCCATAGGTCTTTTAAGCACATGATAAATTAAACAACAATAACACTGTAAGATGAAAAATAGAAAATAAATTCCAAATGAAATAGTTCACAAATCATCTACATAAATGGAAAGAAACTAATGCTTCAAAGTTTAAAAAAAATGTAGTTATTACTAGATTTAAAGTGACAGATAAATAACTCTGCCCATCACGAAGAAAAGCACCTTCAAATATAAAGGAAAGGACATTTGAATTACACAAGACTATTCTGAACTCAAATCAATCTACAGAAGGGTATGCAACATGTTCCAGAATAGGAAGAGAGTTTGAAATACAATAAAAAATTAAGTAACTTGGAAACCTAATCCTAGTCATCAATGAAAAAACTGAAAAGACAGATTTTTCAATTGGTGACGTTCAAAGTATCTCCATGTAACATACATACATACATGTGCACATATGAACAGATCATTTGATTTTTGAATTCAGCAAACAGAAATTAGACATTTCGATAAATGAAACTCTCAAGTCAAACATAAGTAATAAAATACATCACTTCATCTCTAGAGACTATTGAAAAGGAGGAAAAAATTCCAGAAAGGGAAAAACTTTTTATAGCTTAAAATAACAACAAAACAGGGCCTATTAGAAGATTTTTTGCAAAGTAGAAAAAGAGATAAGAATGAAAGTAGAACTTAAATAGGAGAAGTGATGGTGAAGGAATAAGCCTGAAAAGCCATTGAATATACTTCCTTGAAAAGACCTCATCCAGGTAAATTCAGGTTTGTTTTTTCAGATCAAACTATAGAATGAGAAGGTGAATAAAAGTATATAAACCACTGGTTGGTAAAGAAGGGAAAATAACTCCTGTAGTCTTCAAGGAAGAAGAGGAACTATGGGGCTGGGGTGGGGAAGTTGATGTGGAAAGAGGAGAGATTGAAATGGGGCAAAAATAAAAGAAGAAATCCAGATTCAATGGTGGGAAACCTTACTGAAGAATATTCTTATGGTGTGAGTGGCATGGGGGTGGGTATATTCTGTAAAGAGAAATGAAGACCTTTCACATATATAATCTTCAGCGATCTACTGCTCATTGATTCTGAGAGAGTGAACCTTTATGGATCATATTCTGTTTCAGGAGAAGGGTCAACAGAGACTCTTGTAGTAGGCAGAAGAGAGGCATGGATCCAGAGTGGAGATTTTATGGCAAATGGAAAAAGAAATTATTATGAGTGGGGAGGGGAAGGTTAGTGAAACGTATCTCCTGATCAGAGATAGGCGGAAATTTCTAACACTAGGTAATAATTCTATCATTTCTATCTCCTGTAGCAATTGACACTTCCTGGAGTGAATACATCAGAAAATGGGGGAGAGGGTAAGATTCACAAGGCAATAACAGAAGCTGTTTCAAAGACAAAATTCAAAATAGGTGCTATGGAAGATCTGATTCTATGAGGAACACAGAAACTAAAATAGGAATAAATAATGATGAAGGCAATGAGTGAAAGAATAAGAGTTCAGAAAAAACTTTTTTTTCTTTGTTGGAAAGAGAATTAATAAAGAGAATAAAGCAAGGAAATCTTAAAATTTATTTTATTTTTAAGGAAAAGGGATAGCTAATGAAAAAAATCTAATAAACAAAAGAAGTTGAAGTGGAGGAAAGTATTTTAATTAAATATTTGACTGGGAGGGAGGAAAAAAAGAACTAGATAATTTGATAAAGAAATAAAATGAATTTGAAAAAATACTTGTTGGAGAGAGAGGTAAAAATGGGTAGAGTGGGATTAGGGGGTAAAAGGGAGAGACTCTGTGGGTATAGAGTTACTTTAAAGTAGATGGTTTTTCCCCATGGAAAGAAGTAGCAGCCACCATTATAAAGAATCATAGAAACTGGAATTAAATATTTCAGAAAGCAAAGCTATAGTCATAAAACTAAGGAAAAATGTACCCCCAACAAACTGAGAATAATCCTATAGGTGGTGTTGGGGTAGAAGGGAAGAAATAGACTTTTTAGGCAATAGACACCCTCAAAGCAGTCCTGAGGAAAATATCAGTTCTGAGAAGAGTCTTTGAAATACAAACATTGGAGTTAAGAGAATCATTAAAAAGTAAACATGAGAATAAACGAAACAGAAGAGTAAACAGAAAAGTAAATTGCAGGAGACTAAACAAGAATAAATTGTTTATATTCTAATATAAGGAGATGACACAAGTGTTCCCTCAGAAGCCTATTATCTTTTGGAGTCACAGAGGGAATTTAAGAATCACGAGAATTTGGATTGGTTTTGTTATATTTTGATGATCTTTTTTAAAAGAAGGATAGAACCAGAAGAGAAAATAAATACAGTAGTTTGAGGTGGGAAGAGAAAGAGAGTGGAAAATTGTTTCATATAATCAGAATTGACTATCTGCATCTTTAAAAATCATATTATCTGGTTGTTGTTTCTTCAGTTCAATTGAATCTGACTCTTTGTGAATCCCATTTGTTTTGTTCCTTTAAATAACACTGGTATGGCTTGTAATTTCCTTCTCCATCTTGTGTTCCAGAGGAGGAAGCTGAGACATAGAGGGTTAAATGGATTTCCCAGGATCCCACGGCTAGTAAGTGTCTGATATCAGACTTGAACTCAGAAAATGAATCATCCTGACTTTAGGCTGAGCATTCTGTCCACTGCACCACATAGCTGTCCTGAGAATATTAGTTATCTAGGGGATTTTCTTGGCAAAGATACTGGAGTGATTTGCCATTTCCTTCACCAATGAATCCAGGGGATTCTTTTGTCAGACAATCAGAGGTTAGGTGACTTTCCCGGTGTCACACAGCTAGGAAGTATCTGAGACTGAATTTGAACTGAGGTCTTTGTGACCCCAGGTCCAGTGCTCTATCCAGTGAAACATGAACTGTCTAACAGTTCCCTCTCTTTCCATCATCTTTTTGGCTGCATTTTCTTAGGGGCCATGAGAGAAGAATGTCTTGCTTTTACTGGCTTACCTCTCTTTTATCCATTACTCTGAGAAATGGACCTAAAGGTGTTGTTGTTTCCTGTTGTGTTGTTTGTTCTCGGTTTCTGGTGCCCTTATGAGACTGGGAATCTCTGAGAAGCCAGGTGTGCCTGGGATTTCAACCCAAGATGTGTTTTGGACTTGGAACTAGAACTATATTCCAAAGCAGTGATTCTCAACCTTCCTAATAATACTCATATGTGGGTGTATCTGCAGACCAGCCTGGAGACAGAGGGGTGGTATCTCGGTTCCTAAGACCATCAGAAATATGTGTTTTCTGAGGGTCTTAGGCGATTCCTGCAAAAGGGTGGTTCTACTCCCAATGGGGTTGTGACCCACAGGTTGAGAACCACTGCTCTGGAGTATCCAAGCTATGGTAGGAACCAAATCCTTTTTTTTCTTCCCAGACACTGAGGTGGTACAGGGCAGGCAGGGGATTATGCTTCCCACATGTTGGGGGACTAAGTTTGGATATTTGTGATTATACCATCTACAGTAAATATTCTTTTGAAAACCTTTCTGGGATAAAATCAGGCCCTTTTCTTTTGTGGGGACTCCCAGGAGAGATTCTTTGCCCAGAACTTCTGATTTTTGAGAAAACCTAGAGTGCAAGATGCTGTAGAAATTTGACAAGGCAAATAAACAAATGCTTCTTTACACTCTACATGTACAGTAATACAGCTATCTATTTAGTTAGTTTCCATTGGTTGGTACCTCATGAGTCAATTATTTAGTATAATTTTGCAAACTTTTATCCTGTTGACTGCTTGGCTAAGTACTGATTTTCTTTTTTTTTTTGGTATTATTGAATTCTGTAAAAAGAACATATACTTATATGTTCTATATTATTGAATCCTGCATAAACACTAGTATTAAGTCTGATACAAAAAAGCTGGAATCATTCACCTGCCACTGTCTAGTTTAGAAATGGTCATGTTGTTCCTTTTGAATATATGCAGACCAAGGTTTGATGAAAGTAAAATACACCGCAGTTTCTTTGGATGAGAACTCTTGTGCTCAAAATCCACAAATAGCTCTCATTTGGGTCTACTCCTCTAACTGAACCTAATTTCTTCTTGTCCCAATGGGTTTTTAGAATTTCATTTGGTTTACCTACCAGTTGCAGAGATCCTTGTGGTAAGTTCAGGTACCCTTTAGGATAACTGACCTGAAGGAAATTGCTTAGACTTCGATCAAAATCCCTTATGCTAAAGGGACACTGTTTTGCAGACCCCAATTAGGCGGCTTTATTCACTGAGGCAAGCATTGAAAGTTTCCACCCAGGACAGTTTTCTCATTTGAAAAGGAAGCAATGCCAAGTTGACCCCTGGTCCCAAATCTCTGTGGGAAGAGTTCCAGGCAGTTTCAAAAACTCAGCGTGAACCAGGCATCTGCTTGATATGGAAGTCAATTTTCTTTGTCTTTACTATTTCTTTGTTTTTGGTTGAGAAAGGCCTCTATGAGGCTAAGCAATAAGAGATATTTGATAAATACTGTGAAAAGGTTTCTTATTTTGTTGGCTTATTTAGAGAACTTTGTGAACTGTTCCTTGTTCTGCAAATCTAAAAAACTTTATGTTTGGAGATAATTGATTTTCTTCTCTACATGTGGGGTTGCATATATTTGAGACTGTGTTGCATGGCTCTGGGGAAGGAAGTAAAAAGTAATTGCTTATGCCTTCTCAGAAACCATAGAGAACTGCATTAAATTTGGGAAGAGGACTATGAAAAAAAATGTACCCTTTCCTATTTGCCAGGATGGAAAATTTCAAATGAAGAAATGACTAACCTGATCTTGAGGGACATTTGAGCATGTACATTTTGCCACATGGTCACTCTATTTTCATTATCCTTTAAGTTGTTTTGCTCTGCTTTGTTTAGATGCCGTGAACAGAAACAATGAGAGAGGAAAGTCTTACCTCCCTTTGCTCACCTCTTTTACTTGAGCTATGGGAAACAAGCTGGGACTTAATTTGTTTTTGTTCTGTATTGTTCATCTACAGTTTCAGGCTCCAGAACTGATCCTCAAGGGACCCAGGAATTTGAGCCATGGTGATATTAGATTAGAGGCAGGGTGGTGCCACTGGCCATGCCAGCATGGAAACCCTAAGAAGACAAGGTACTTGGAACTCAAATCTGAGAAGGGTTTTGGACTCAGAATAGGAACTATGGCCTATAGGAACCAAGCTAAAATAAGAGCCTAATCCTTTTCCCTCCCTCAGAGACTGAGTTGGTACAAAGTGGATAGGGGGTAGGATTATGCCTCTCACTTGTTGAGGGGGCGGTATTTTTACATATTTGCGAGTATACTTTCTAGAGTAAATATTTCTTTGTAGAAGTTCCACAATGTTACTTAATCAGGACAAAAAGGGTAGGGGAAGAAGGCAACAATTGAACTTCACTCCCATCTGAACTGGTTAAAAGAGAAAAAGAATATGAACTCACACACACAAAATAGTACAGAAGTTCATTTCACTCAATAGGCCAACAGAAATGAATGGGTGAATAGAAAAGGTGGAATAATAGGGAAGTTAGATTAGGAAGGATTTACTCCTGAGAAAAATAAACTCTAGCTAATGAGACTGGATCTCAGAAAGTTGTTTAAAATATAACAAAGGATAAGAATTTATGATTGGTCTCTGGATAAAGGAAGAGAATTGGGGCAGAAAAATAGAAACCGATTTCATCAAACCTTAAGCACTGATGCTGAGTATACTCCTCTCTTCTAATTCTTTATAAAGAGGGTATGAAAAGCAATTAGAAGTAGAAGTAGAAGAGAAGATGATGGAGGAAGACACAACATTCAATTTACTCTGGAAAACAATTTGGAACTCTGTCCTCAACATATAAACTGTGCATACCTTTCAACCTAAATATTAGCTCTATGCCAAAAGAGGTCAAAGAAAGTGGAAACTTACCCATATGTTCAAAACAGCAGTTCTATGTATATTGACAAAGAATTGGAAGTAAATAACATCCTATCAGTTGAAAAGTGCTGAATAAATTATGTCGTGAATGTTATAGAGTAGTATAATGATATAAGTAGTGATGAAGAGGTTGGTTTCAGAGAAACCTTGGAAAATTTGAATGAACAGATGCAGAATGAAGAGAGCAGAATGGTGAGAGCAAGGTAAAACAATCTTGAAAGATTGCACAACTTTGATAAATACAATGGTCAACCACAGTTCCCAGAGGACTCATGATGAAATATATTTCCCATATCCTGCATGAGGGCCAATAGACTCAGAATGAACATCAAGACACCTTTTCCCCAGATGTCATAATGAAAGAATTTGTTCTGCTTCACCACGTGTTTGTTTGTTTGTTTTCTTTCTTAATGCAAAAGGGAAAGAGAGGTGAGAGAGAGAAGAGGTACATTTTTATTGGGAAAAAATGTAAAATCTATTTTTCTTGAAATTATTGTGTTAGTGATGATAATGAATTTAAGGTTCAGGAGAAACATAATAGGCTTAAGCAGCATCCCTGGACAATTATAGGTTTTATACTAATGATTTTTGACATTATTGAGCTGTTAATGTGTTTAAAATAGCAACTGTTTTCCATATGGTTTTCAAATATTCTGTCATTCTCATTATGTTTAGGTATATTTAATATATTCTCATTAGCTAAGAATTGAATGTGGAACTGAATCAAGGGCTTTGCAATGATAAAGATGGTATAAAGTTTGAGCATTGTAATGTTTGAGCAATTTTAATTTATGATGAATTATCATTATCATTATTACTATTGTCATCATATGAAGAGTTGTTTTCTACTCAGCTAGTGCTTTTTAGAATACACTTTTTGCTTTTCAGCCATTATGCTATTTTGTTGTAATACTTTACAGATTTTTTTTGGATTGAAATATGCTGTGAATATGTTATATGTTAAACATGTAATCAGTCTATATTTGGTGGACTCATTCATATTTTTATATTTTGGTGATAGATATACGGTACCTTCTGTAACAAAAGGTGGGATCAGTATTTTGTATAAGGAGGAGAAGCTATTAAAATATTTCAGTGGCAAATCATATCGCACTGGGAAACTTTTAAACTCATAATTAGGGAACTTTTCCAATCCTCGTGTATTCAGTTTTGAAAAGAAGGGAGTTTAAATCACAGTCCTTAATTTAGCTCCTTCATTACTGGTTATATTAATAGCAAGGATTTCTTTGACTTCTTGAGACGATAAAGATGACCAGAAAGTTCTACACATTGTTTCTTCAGGGTTTCTATATGTCTCCCCTAATGACCTTATTTCTCAAGTCTCTAGTAACATTTTGATTGGTATCATTATCAGAGGATTACACATCTCAGATATCAGAGGCCATTTTGTCCAACCCCACTATTTTGCAGATAATGAAATCAAAGACTAGGGAGCCAAGGTTAGTAGCCCAAGTTCACAAAGACAGTAAGCACATTGAATTGTTTTTTTATGTTTATTTGGTTTATACCACTTTGAGTATATAATCTTCAACTTTTAAATTTTGCTTTCAATAACCAATTAAGGAAATTTAGAATTTCTGGTCTACTTTAGCTTTTTAGATTCTATTTCAATGTTACTTATTATTTACATTTTTACTGAGGTTCTAAAAGTCATAGGAATGGAGAGGGGTCCATTGGGAAGAGCCTCCCAAACACACACACACACACACACATTCACATATGTGTGTATATATATGTGTGTGTGTGTATTTATTTATGTATGTATATGTATATATCTGATATATATTTATTTATGAGCTATTTAGTTCATATGTGTATATGTATGTATGTATGTACATATGTATATGTGTATTGTGTGTATGTACTTGTCATTTGTTCTTGAAGAGGATCATAATGGTCTCGCTTCATTCACAGTATGTCTTGACTGTGCCTTTTCAGACTAATATGAACTCAGAAGGCTCTACCACAGATCAGGCAAAAATAGTCCATATGAACATTTGGAGTGTAGATGTTTCTAAATTTGCACATCTCATGATTTTTTTTCAGTTACTACAATTCTGTTTTGCTCATAGTTTGCTTCTAGAGTATGGTACCTTCTTTGAGGGTGGCACACCATGCTGGACAGATCTGTTCCATTGTCCCCCATGTCACAGAATCAGTTCCAAAGTTCTTCAAACAGATCTTGAGAGTGTCCTTGTATCTCTTCTTCTGACCTCTCTGGGAGCACTTGCCTTTTTTTGAGTTCCCCATAAAGGAGTTTTAGGCAAACATACTTGATATTCCAACAACATGATCTGTCCATCAGAATTGTACTCTCTACAGAACAGTCTGAATATTTGACAGTTCAGCTAGAGAAAGGGTATTAGTGCCCCATACCTTATCTTGCAAGTAATCTTCGTATTCTTCCTAAGACAATTCAAAAGGAAGCACTTCAGTTTCCTGGCATGGTGCTTGTAGACTATCCAGGTTTCACAGACATATAACAATGAAGTCAGCACAATGACTATATGGACTTTTTGTTTGGTAGGGAGAATAATACCATCTCTCTCCCATTTTCCTTTGGAGTCTCCTGAACACTCAGATAGCTCATCAACCTCATCATCTGTGTGTACATCCCTGGAAAATATACTGCCAAGATAAATAAACTTATTCATAACTTCCATTTTTTTCCATTTACTGTAACTAATGGTTTTACATATGGATGGTGTGGTGCCAACTGGTGGAGAACCTCTGCCTCTGTTTTCTTGGTGTTAAGTGTTTGTCCAAAATTATCCCAAGAAGCAGAGAACTGATCCATATTTTGTTGTATCTCAGTCTTAGAGGCTGCTTTCAGTGCAGATTTGTGTTTTATATACACACACATAAACGTACATGCACACACATTTTTAAACCTGCTATATATTAAAACTGTCAAGTGTGTGTATGTGCACATGCCTGTGTGTGTGTGTGTGTGTGTGTGTGTGTGTGTGTACACTGAAGAGGAAAGAATGACGTAAGACAAGACTGGGAATTTCCTAAAATCTTAACCAGTGAGAAGAAGTGATTGACCAGGAGAGACAGCCCCTAAGTCTTAAGATCATAGTTTTACTTAGAGAACATTGTATTATGACATGAGTCACTGTTTTATATGTCAGTTTGCAAGAGTTTTTTTATTCTCAAGAACCTGCTTTTGTCAAAGTAAAGAGAGCAAGTTGCTTAAAGCAAAAGAAAGCATTGTGCATTTTAGTTCTAATGTGGTCCATATGTTTCTGACTCATTTACACTTGTAAATAGCTTGGCAAAAGGCTATGATCTGATTAGCAACTTAAGCCTCTAAGTTTGTAATTATCTCCCACAAGCACAGATGTTAGTACAAATCTGTTAACCCAATGTGCCTTTTTCTGCTTTAATTTTAAGTACTAAATTTTCACACATGCCTACCTCAAGACTCACCTTTCTTAAAACAATTCACATAATGAATATTTGTGGGTTCTTGCAGGTGAAGAGAAGAAGCAAATAAAGGATAGCTTGAAACCCATGTGTAGAAGAGGGAGATGAGTGGAGTCCCTGATGGCACTTGATATTTTGAGAGCTGGAGCT